>JAPKLY010001715.1:0-36829 GCA_026898435.1 Prunella vulgaris
ATTGTGAGTAAGACAATAATGAATCCCTTGATTCACTATGTGTTTGACAACGTCTTCCATAGCATCGGTGGGATGCTTCTTCAGTAACTCATCAAAATTGAAAAGAGCTCCGAAAATAACTTTCATTGCCATGATGTTTTTGTTTCAGAGAGTAAAAGATGGGGAGTGTTTAAGGTTTCAGAGGGTTCGAATGTTAAAGTGAGATATAAAAAGGATGAAGGATCCTTTAAAAACCTTTCCTTAAACAGTCATTTAAGAACAGGGGTATGTTGGGACAATCAGAGTATTTTGATTAGATCCCAAAACCCCTGATGAATCTGCCTAAGTATAGTTGTTCAGGATCAAAAAGTTCAGGATAGTTAGGTTAGGAATTCAGTACAGGAGGAACTTGCTGAAGACTGAAGAATATTGGAGTCGACCCAATTTACTGAAGTCTGAAGTATAATTTATCCTGAAGGAGTCAGTCAGTCTTGCTGAAGATTACCTGGTCTGAAGCTGAAGATCAAAGCCTGTTAATCCGTCCTGAAGTCAATCCTGAAGTACCATTGACTGATGTTTCTACTGAGTACACTAAGCATACTCAGGACAGAACTTAGTCAGTGAAGAGTAAGTGTAATCTATCAGGCTGTGCTGAATGCACTTAAGACCTGACTTAGGCCTTGGTTCCATTTATCTGAACCATGTAAGTCCAAAGCAAAAAGGTTACACATACTAGGCTGAATAATCTATCAGGCTATGCTGAAGACACATAAGACCTGACTCGGGCAGTAGTTCAGATCACCTAAACCATATAAGTCCAAGGCAAAAAGATTATTTAAGCTATGGGACAAGAGACAAAGAGAATGTCAGTAAGACTCCAATGAAGACAAACATTTAGACTGAGTTATTAACAAGAGACTCAGAGTATTGAATGTACGAGGAAGGACAAATGTCTGAAAGTCAACTAGCCGTTAGAACGGAGAGCCAATGATCTTTCGACACGTTTGTACAGAGTCTGTGCAGCATTTAATGTGGTATTTAATGCGTCTCAGAGTTGCAGGCGATGGGACAAACTTGCCAGAATAAGCATGGCGGTTAGGTCAAACAATATTTCTAGCCTGCAACCACCCCAAAATAGGAAAGATTTGATTTGATCTCCTCCAACGGATCTATTTTGAATCTTGCCTATAAATATGGAGAGCCTTGCACCCATTCAAGGCTAACGGGAAATTTCCAAGAGAAAACTCTCAAGAATCCAAGCTCTCAAAGCATACTATAAACAACACTCTGCAATTAAATTTCCCTAGTGTTGTAGTAGGATTCACTCTGTATTTGCTTAGATCGATAGCTCTAATATTTAGCATTGTTTTGTATTGCTAGAGCTATCTTAGTTGGAAACTAGAATACCAAACCACTCAGGGTGTGAGATTGGTTGGTTAGAAGGACTGGGACTTGTAAAACGCCCAGGGGTCAGTTCCTAAGAGAGGAAGTTGGCTATTCGTTTCCCTTGGCACGTAAAAACTAAGTACCTATCCACAGGGTTTTGAGGATAGCTTCCTGTTAAATCAGGTCGTGGACGTAGGAGTTGGTTATCTCCGAACCACGTTAAAAAGTCCCCTGTGTGCTGATTTACTATTCTGTTCAGGATCATAACTGTCATCATAATAAACTGAACATTCTGCATTGTTTTTATCTTCAGGACTGAATCAATCATCCTGAATCTTAATACTGTGCACTCAGCCTTAACCACCAGTCTACCAAGTAAGTTCAGAGAAAATGTTTTCAGAAACTAAACGAGTAGAACCTAAGGGCTCACTTTCCGCACGTACTCTAGCTCACTGAGATAGTAGTCCAACTGACCCGCTTCCTAGCAGTCAGAAGGTTTGTTATCTCTACCGAGCTTCTAGGCACTTTACTCACACTCAGTTTATCTGACTCGTTACTGAATTGTCCCTGCTGTCCCTGTGGACCTTCAGCATACTGAGTAATTCAGGAAATCCTGACTGAGAGTGTAAGAGCATTTTTCTGAGTCTTTTAGAAAAATCTGACATCAGTGAATTCCCCCCCATACACTGATTGTACTCATTTCGGGACCAACAGGGTATAACGGTCTTTGACCTAAAATTTATGAGTTTTTGAATTCTGGACCAAAACTTATAATTAAATTTGTCCAAAATCTAACTCACATAGAATTTGATTCTATTTAAAATGTTACATGATTAGGGTCATAATTGCATGTTTTAGCACTCATTTCTATATGCTTTTGGTGATATTATGTTCATATTTGACCCTATTATGCGATACTTTGTGTATTTAACCCTTTTTGGCTAGGAAGTTTTGATTGTAGGTGAAAATGAGCAAAATAAGGAAGAAACGAGCAAGATCGATAAAAGTCCAAATTCTGGAGTTGATAAAAATGGAGAAATTGCTATATTTTGTTGAAGAGCTTAAAGAGAGGGTCGCAACCGAATGAAGAATCGAGTCGATCGGAGTTCTAGAGCTCAAGATATGACAAAAACAAGGAAGTCTTGCATCGACCGAGACTAAGGCCTCGGGCGACACGGGTTCCTTCTGCGGAAGACAGGAATGTGTCGACCAACATCTCTGGATCGACAGACATTTGTAGAGCTGGCTGTCGACCAAGCCTGGTCGACAGATGCACAGCTCTTGTGCGACAAGGGGGCCTTTTGTCGACGGTCGACAGCTGGTCAGCTCTTGGGCGACAGCAGTGCATATTTATAAGATTTTCAGGGCTATTTTCGTATTTTCGCGTATTTTAATGAAGAGCATCTTAGTCAATGATCCAAGGGCACTATATATACTTCCATCTCATATTTTCTAAGGACATTTTATCATTTTCTTAGATTCATATTCTCTCACTAGATAAGGAGAAGTTAGAGGTAGTTTCCAAGTGAGTGTTCTTAGATTTTCAATTCCAATTTCGTAGATAACTTTTGATCTACCATTCGGATCGATGATCCGTCTTCTCCAGCATTCTTAGCATAGCTAAACCTACATTTCTACTGATTGATTTTCAATTTCTTTTGTCGGATCATTTTCTAGCTTGTAGAGGTAATCTTGTATCTTTTCAATTCCACTTGTAATAGGTAAATTCTTATATACTTTTACAATTCCTGCTTAATGATGAAAGTAGTTACTTTAATTTCTATTTTGCTTATTAAATTAACCATGGGCTAATTCCTTTGTGTGTTGGTGTATGATTCTTATGGATTAGTGTGGTGTTTATGTTGATCTTATGAATGCTTGAGATGTTGTATGATCAATTCTCTATTTTGATGGTTTGTATGAATGCTTATATGCATAATTGATTGTATGGGCCATTAGGACTTAGTCTCATACGAAAGTTGGGCTATTTACTTAAAACATTCTTGTTATTAGGTCATTGCATACTAAGTGTTTGTTAAAATTCCTAAGATAGTGAGAATTACCTTAGAGAATTGGAAAGACAATTAGAGGCGCTTATGTGCATTTAGGGAGACCTTTGCATATTAGAGTGGCTTGCCTTGTACAATACCTCAATGCATTAGTAAGTGATGCTTCACCACATGAAACATAGGATAGTACACTAATACACTTCTCACACAACTCGCTCACTTTGTGAATCAAGGTGATAGGTAGTTTACAAGTTTGACGCACTAGTAGACATAGATACTGAATCCCTTTATTTGCTTTGTGTTTTTTAATCAAGAACAATAGTCTCACTTTACAAATCCCCGTTTCCTTTGGGTTCGATATAAAATAAACTTGGTTAAGCTTGCCATTGCAATAACGATCGTGTACACTTGCACGTAGACACCTTTTGGCTAAACATTACACATACTCACACATTTTATTAATTAAAATGCATGAATAAATCCAAAATGTCTGTCACTTTAGTACAAACATTTCTGAATTTGTAGTGCTCCATTTAATTTTCAGAATTGTACAAAGTACTGTAAATTCCTTAAGTTTGCAGTTGATAATCTTATAATTTGGAAGTCTTCAGTTAGTAAAGAATTTGCAGTTCAGAACTAAGTCTACAGCTGTAGAGTTACAATCTCTGCAGTTGAATGACTTTGCAGTTGCAATTTTCCTTTTCACTGTTTTTCCAATTTTCTAGGTTTATTTTTGCAATTTAGTGATTTTCACAGAGTCTTCTTACAATTCTAACATTTCCAAATTACCTCTCAAGATTGAAAATCTTGATTCACACAAAGGTTTAGTGAAAATATCAGCAAGATTCAAATCAATATGAATCTTTGTCAATTTCACATCCTTTCTTTCAACATGATCTCTTATGAAATGATGCCTTACATCTATGTGTTTTGATCTAGAGTGTAAAACTGGATTCTGTGTAATAGCAATAACATTTGTATTGTCATAGAATATAGTGGTTTCTCTTGCATCAATCCCATAGTCTTGTAATTGATATTGCATCCATAAGATCTGTGCACAACAACTTCCAGCAGCAATATATTATGCCTCAGCTGTAGAAAGAGCAATAGAGTTTTGCTTTTTACTGTGCCATGCCACCAACCTTTCACCTACGAATTGACAAATCCCACTAGTACTCTTTCTATCAATCTTGCAGCCTGCAAAATCTGAGTCAGTGTACCCAATGAGTTCAATTCCTCCTTCTTTAGGATACCATAATCCTATATTTTGTGTGGATTTGACATACTTGATGATATTCTTTACAACATTTAAGTTTGATTCCTTAGGATTCACTTGGAATCTAGCACATACACCTACTGCAAACATGATATCAGGTTTGCTAGCTGTAAGGTATAGCAATGATCCAATTAGCCTCCTATATTTAGTTACATCAACACTTTTTCCATTCTCATCTTTATCAAAACTCACAGAAGGTTTCATAGGTATATTGGTAGGTCTAGAGCTGTCCATTCCAAAAAAATTTATAAGCTCTTGAGTGTATTTAACTTGATTGATGAAAAGTCCATCTCTCATTTGCTTAACTTGTAATCCCAAAACGAAATTCAGATTTCCCATCATGCTCATTTCAAATTTCTCAGTCATTAGCTTAGAGAACTTTCTACATAATTCTTCATTGGTTGAGCCAAAGATTATATCATCAACATAGATTTTGACAAGCAATATATCATTTCCATGTTGTAATATGAATAAGGTATTGTCAACCATACCCTTTTTTAATCCATTTTTTATAAGATGATCACATAGGGTATCATACCATGCTCTTGGTGCTTGCATAAGTCCATAAAGGGCTTTTCTAAGCTTATAAACCATATCTTCAGCTGTAGATTCCTCAAATCCTGGTGGTTGTTCAACATACACTTCTTCTGATAGTAAACCATTGAGAAATGCGCTCTTTACATCCATTTGATAGACTGTAAAGTTCATATGTGCAGCATAGGCTGGAAATATTCTTATAGCTTCTAATCTTGCAACTGGGGCAAATGATTCATCAAAATCTATGCCTTCAGATTGACAATAGCCTTAAGCAACTGGCCTTGCTTTATTTCTGGTCACAATTCCATCTTCATCAAGTTTATTCTTGAACACCCACCTAGTTCCAATCACTTTGTGATTCCTAGGTCTTGGAACAAGTTCCCATACTTGATTTCTTTCAAAAGCATTCAATTTTTCTTGCATTGCAATAATCCAATTGACATCTTGCAGTGCTTCATGAATATCAGCAGGTTTTGAAGATGAAAGAAATGTAGCAAACATTGCCTCATGGATTTGTTTTCTGGTTTTTACAGTATCTGATGGGTTTCCAATTACATGCTCAGGGGGGTGATCTTTCAACCAAATCAAATCTGACATAGGTTCTAATCTTTGATCATTGTTCTCTTCAGCTGTAGATTCACCTACTGCAGACTCATCAGGTCCTTTTGTTAGTGTTTCTACTTCTGTTTGAACATTCTCATAGACTAGGTCTTCAACATTCTCCATTGGAGGTAACTCAACTATCACAGTGCCAAAGCCTTTGTTGGTCAAATCTATAGGAGTTTTGATCTCAACATACTGCTGTTGACTTGTGACTGTAGAGTTGTCCTCTTTAGAGTCTTCAACAATTTCTTCAGGGTAGCTATGTTGTTCATAAAAAACAACATGATGTGATTCTTCCACAATCATTAATCTCTTGTTATACACTCTGAATGCTTTGCTAACATTAGAATAACCTAGAAAGATACCTTTATCTGAATTTGAATCAAAAGTCTTAAGGTGTTCTTTTCCATTATTCAGTAGGAAGCATTTACATCCAAATATGTGTAGATAAGAAATATTAGGAGTCCTTCCTTTCCATAACTCATATGGAGTCTTCTTACGATCCTTAAATGTTGGTCCCGAAATGAGTATAAAATCGTGTATGGGGGGAATACACTGATGTCAGATTTTCCCGAAAACTCAGGAAAATGCTCTAACATGCTCAGTCAGGAAGATCCTGATATTACTCAGTAAAACTGATTGTCCGCAGGGGCAGCAGGGACAAGTCAGTATGGAGTCAGATAGGCTGAGTGTGAGTTATGTGATCAGAAGCTCAGTAGAGATAACAAACCTACTGACCGCTCGGAAGCTAGTCAGTTAGACTACTATCTCAGTAAGCTAGAGTACGTGCGGAATGTGAGCCCTTAGTTTCTACTTATTTTAGTTTCCGAAAATGTTTTCTCTGAGTTTTTGCTTAGTAAATGGTGATTAAGGCTGGTGCACAATTTTAAAGGTCGGGATGATTAATTCAGCCTGAAGATCAAAACAATGCAGAATGCTCAGTTTAATATGATGACAGTAATGATCCTGAGCAAGAATGTAAATCAGCACACAAGGGTCTTTTTAACATAATTCGGAGATAACCAACTCCTAAATCCCTGACCTGATTTAACAGGAAGCTACCCTCAAAACCCTGAGGATAGGTACTTGGTTTTTACGTGCCAAGGGACACGAATAGCCAACTTCCTCTCTTAAGAACTGACCCCTGGGCGTTTTACAAGTCTCAGTCCTTCTAACCAACCAATCTCACACCCTGAGTGGTTTGGTATTCTTTGTTCCAACTAAGGATAGCCCTAGCAATACAAAGCAATGCTAAAGATTAGAGCTATCAAAACTAAGCAAATACAGAGTATCATACTACAACACTAGGGAAATTTAATTGCAGAGTGTTGTTCAAAGTATGCTTTGAGTGCTTGGATTCTTGAGAGCTTTTGCTTGGAAATTTCCCGTTAGCATTGAATGGGTGCAGGGCTCTCTGTATTTATAGGAGAGATTTGAAATAGATCCGTTGGAGGAGATCCACCCAAATCTTCCTATTTTTAGGGTGGTTGCAGGCTAGATGTACTTGTTGACCTTTTTCCCATGCTTAATTTGGAAAATATTGTCCCGCCGCCTGCAACTCTGAGACACGTTAAATGCCGCATTAATTGCTGCGTAGTCTCCGTACATGCGTGTCGAAAGACGATTGCCTCTCTGTTCAAATGGCTAGTTGATCGTCTGATACTTGTCATTCCTCGTACATTCAATACTCAGAGTTTCTTGTCATTTACTCAGCATGAATGTTTGTATTTAATGGAGTCCACTGACATTCTCTTTGTCTCTCAAGTGTTAACATAAAGGTCAACTGTCCTATAGCATAAATAACCTTTTTTCTTTGGACTTACATGGATCAGATAAACTGACCCAAGACCTAAGTCAGGTCTTACGAGCATTCAGCTCGGCCTGATAGGTTATTCAGCCCTGTATGTGTAACCTTTTTTACTTGGGGCTTACATGAGTAAGATAAACTGACTTAAGACCTAAGTCAGGTCTTATGAGCACTAAGCTCAGTCTGATAGGTTACACTACTCTTCACTGACTAAGTTCTGTCCTAAGCATGCTTAGTGTACTCAGTAGAACATCAGCCAATGTTACTCTGGATGGTCTTCAGGATGGATCTTTAAGCTTAGGTCTTCAGCTTCAGTTCAAGCAATTTTCAGCAAGACTGACTCTGATCTTTTTCAGGATGAATTGCACTTCAGACTTTAGATGATTGGGTCGACTCCAATATACTTCTGTCTTCAACACGTTCCTCCTGAACTGAATCCCTAACCTGACTATCTTAAACTAGACAATCCTTACTAGCTGTACTTAGGCAAATCTTCAGGGGTTTTGGGATCTAATCAAAACACTCAGATTGTCCCAACAATTTCCCCCTTTTTGATGATGCCAAAACCCTTAAGCAAATTCCTAACCATCTATACAAAACCCTTCAGTACCTCCTGACAAACTAGGCACTTAGTCTATAAGATGGAAACAAGGAATGGGTTAGTACAGTTCTTGATAGGAATACAAAAAAGTAAATTCAGGAGTAAACAAGAAGTTATACTCAGGAAAATAAAATAACTTCATTGATTGATCTGAAAGTACAAGCATCCCGAAGCTATTACAATCATTTTCCTAATAATTAACTCCTGACAACTACTCTTCATCCTTATTCCAATCAGCAAGAGGAATTTCATTCATCTCTAAAACTCGGTGTAGGATCTGCTTCATCCTGTTCCGATCACCAACTGCCCCGACAACACATCATACTCTGACAACTTCTTCTGATATTGCTTTTCGATCCAGTTGCTTGGAGTTCCCAAAGAGTGGAGGAGGGTATTTGATGAATTCTGGCAGAGCGATCTCAACTCCTGCTATGTCAACATGTTTGATAATTTCAGCTCAGAGATTAGGGTGCTCCTGCGGAGAATGACATCCTTGTCTTCATTCAGGTCGTCCCATAACCCCACCACATAGAATAGTGTTGGGACAATCTGAGTGTTTTGACTAGATCCCAAAACCCCTGATGATTTGCCCAAGTACAGTTAATCAGGATTGTCTAGTTTAGGATAGTCAGGCTAGGAATTCAGTTCAGGGGGAACGTGTTGAAGACTGAAGTATATTGGAGTCGACCCAATCATCTGAAGTCTGAAGTGCAATTCATCCTGATAAAGGTCAGAGTCAGTCTTGCTGAAGATTGCCTGAACTGAAGCTGAAGACCGAAGCTTGAAGATCCATCCTGAAGACAATCTGGAGTACCACTGATTGATGTTTCTACTGAGTACACTAAGCATGCTCAGGATATGACTTAGTCAGTGAAGAGTAGTGTAACCTATCAGGCTAAGCTTAATGCTTGTAAGACCTGACTTAGGCCTTGAGTCAGTTTATCTGACTCATGTAAGTCCAAAGCAAAAAGGTTACACATACTGGGCTGAATAACCTATCAGGCTGAGCTGAATGCTCGTAAGACCTGACTTAGGCCTTGGGTAAGTTTACCTGATCCATGTAAGTCCAAAGTAAAATGGGTATTTATGCTATGGGATAGTTGACATTTATGTTTATGCCTGAGAGACAAATAGAACGTCAGTAGACTCCATTAAAGACAAACATTCAACCTGAGTTATAGACAAGAAACTCGGAGCATTGAATGTACAAGGAAGGACAAGTGTCAGATGGTCAACTAGCTATTTGTACGGAGAGCCAATCATCTTTTGACACGCATGTACGGAGTCTGCGCAACAGTTAATGCGGCATTTAATGCGTCTCAGAGTTGCAGGCGGCGAGATAATATTTTCCAGATTAAGCATGGGAAAAGGTCAACAAGTACATCTAGCCTGCAACCACCCTAAATAGGAAAGATTTGTAAAGATATCCTCCAACGGATCTATTTCAAATCTCTCCTATAAATACAGAGAGCCTTGCACCCATTCAAGGCTAACGGGAAATTTCCAATTGAAAGCTCTCAAGAATCCAAGCACTCAAAGCATACTTTGAACAACACTCTGCAATTAAATTTCCCTAGTGTTGTAGTAGGATTCACTTTGTATTTGCTTAGTTTTGATAGCTCTAATCTTTAGCATTGCTTTGTATTTGCTAGGGCTGTCCTTAGTTGGAACCAAAAATACCAAACCACTCAGGGTGTGAGATTGGTTGGTTAGAAGGAATTTGACTTGTAAAACCACCAAGGGGTCAGTTCCTAAGAGAGAAAGTTGGTTATTCGTGTCCCTTGGCACGTAAAACCCAAGTACCTATCCTCAGGGTTTTGAGGATAGCTTCAAGTTAAATCAGGCCATGGACGTAGGTGTTGGTTATCTCCGAACCACGTTAAAAAGACCCTTGTGTGTTGATTTACATTCTTGTTCAGGATCATAATTGTCATCATATTAAACTGAGCATTCAACATTGTTTTGAAAAACTACCAGGACTGATTCTTCATCTTGATCAGTAAAATTGTGCACCAGCCTTAACCACCATTTGCTAAGCAAACTCAGAGAAAACGTTTTCAAAAACTAAAACGAGTAGAAACTAAGGGCTCACATTCTGCATGTACTCTAGCTTACTGAGATAGTAGTCCAACTGACTTGCTTCCGAGCAGTCAGTAGGTTTGTCATCTCTACTGAGCTTCTGAGCACATTACTCACACTCAGCCTGTTTGACTCCATACTGACTTGTCCCTGCTGCCCCTGTGGACTATCAGTTTTGCTGAGTAATTCAGGATCTTCCTGACTAAGCGTGTTAGAGTATTTTTCTGAGCATTCGGAAAAATCTGATATCAGTGTATTTCCCACCCATACACTGATTATACTCATTTTGGGACCAACAAGTGGTATCAGAGCAGTGGTTCAAAAGACCACTGACTTTGTTACCAACAGTTTCTGAGGAGAAACTTTTGGTGGTCAACTGAACAGATCCATTTCTGAAAATTTGCATTCATGGAATCCTGTTCTAAACGCCTTTAAGGCAGTCTTCCTGAGTTTTCTATTGATAATTATGACTATTGGAAATTCAGGGTCCTTGCACATCTCTACTCCATCCATGATCAGATGCCGAAGGTGATTGAGCATGGTCCAATCAAGTTCATGAGGAATATTCAGAGCACCTGGCCTGTTGCTGGTAATGTCCCTATTCCGGTTGTCGGTGATGAAGAAGCGGAGAGGTCCGCAATTACATCTGACCAGATTAAGCAAATCGGACTGGATAATGTTGCGAAGAACATTATACTCCACACCATTTCTTATGAGAATTCGGTCAGGCTCACGCACCTGAAGACCGCGAACGAGATCTGGGATGAGTTGAAGCAGATGAGTGAGGGCTCAGAGAAGATCAAGGAGAACAAGCGTGATCTTGCTATCAGGAAGTTTAAGGCCTTTCGGATGTTGGAAGGAGAGTCCATCAATCAAATGGAAGCTCGGTTCATTAAGATGATGAACGAGCTAGCAACCCTTGGGAAGGACTTTCACAAGAGGGAGGTGTCGTCTAAAATCCTGAACTGTCTCCCTGAAAGATGGGACACATGAGTGATCTTGTTAAAGAACACTCAGGATCTCACAAACATTCCTTACTCTCACCTATTCTCAGAGTTAAAGGCTCTGGAATTCGACCTCGATAAGAGGAAGAAGAAGGGTGCAGTCAGTGAGGATGTGAGTGAAGAGAAGACACCTGAGAAGGAAAAGAGCGTTGCTCTTAAAGCTACTCCTGAGCATGAGGCTGGATCTGGATTGAAATCATTGAGAGAGATGAACAAGGATGAGCTAGCCCTGCAGTACAGCCTGATGGCACGTAGATTCGAGAAGCTGAACTCTTATTTCGGAAGGTATAAGAAATTTTATACTGACAATCGTGACCGCAGGTATTCCAGCCCCAGAAGATCGAGTCCCCAGAGGGAAGAAAGGAGGGGCTCAGAATCTAGGAGAAAGGACGAGCCTGAGCATAGAAGAGAAGAGAAAAGCTCCAGAAGGAGAGACGATGCTGATTCCAGAAGATCCAGCTCCAAGCCTGAGAGATCATCTGGGAGCCGGAGGGAGTCGTCAGATAAGAGGTACACTGACAAAACGTTTGCTAGTGATGTAGATCAGTGTTACCATTGCAAGAAGACCGGTCATTATCAGTATGATTGTCCGGAGCTCAGTGCTCGTGAGCGAGAAGATCGGAGAGCTAAGAGAGAGCTCAGGGCATCAGACCGGAGAGCAATGCTTGCTAAGGATTCCTCAGATTCAGATGGCCCAGGACGTCGGTCCCCTGAACTCTTCTCCGATGAGGAACATGATGATCTCTGCCTGATGGCAGATGATGAGGTATGTTCTTCTGCCTCGTCTCCTGATCACGCACCTGAGCTTAGCTCAGACTCAGCAAGAGATCTCGACCTTCAGCTCGCTTTAGAGTAATTGATGGCTGATTTCTCATGGCTGAAGAAGACTCATATTCACACAGTGGATGTGAATGCACAACTGAGTGGTGAAAATGATCGGTTAACTGAGTCTCTCAGAATGAGAGATACTGAGGAAGCCCTCAGACTAGTAAATCTCCAGGAAGAGTTGCTTCAAGCCTGGAATAGGCATATTGAGACTCCAATGGCGGTTGAAAGACTGAATGGTGTAATCAGCTCGCTGATTGAGACTCGTGACACTGATCAGTTCCTTGCTCTGGAACAGCAGATGATTGAGCGTATTGCTCTGAGAGAGATGTTCGAAACTGAGTGGCAAGATCGCCTTAGTGCTGAGCAAATCGCTTGGGATCTTGAGCTGATCTCAAAAGAGAATGCTCATCAAAAACTGGTGCTTCAGTACACCACTGAGATTGAGGCCCTGAAAAAGGAAAATGGGCACCTTGAGGAAAAGCTAAAGAAGTTACACACATCTTCCCAAGTGGTTGATGAGTTAACAAGTTTCTCTCAGCAGACTGATGGTGCAAAAGCTGGGTTAGGCTATGATGCCTGTAAAGACCCAAAGGGCAAGAAGAAGAGAGGTGCTTCAGGGAGCAACTCTCAGAAGAAGTTTGTCCCTGCCCAAACTGACGACAAGAGCCCAAGTGTTGCTCGTCAGGATAAAGGCAAAGGGAATGAGAAAGCGCCTGAACCTGTCAGGCAAAGGACTGAGGAATCTAGGCCAAAACCTAAGGGAAAGGCCCAGGTTCCTCATCCTGAGCCGAGGAAGAAGGACCAAGGGAACTCCAAGGCTCAGCCTAGGAACCCTCAGGCCGGAAAGAACTCTGCCCCCAGCACTTCTCAGGCTAGGCCTCAGAATGCTCAGGGTAGAACGAACTCTGGTCAGGGGAGGACTCAGGCAAGGCCAAGGACTACTGTGGTCCAAAGGCCTCAGGCAGGGCATAGGGCCCATCAGGAACGTCCCAATCCTCAAAGGAGAAGGACGATCCAAGTGGCCCTTGAAAGGTAACGGAGACCTGACTCCGATAACACTCAGGCCAGACCTCAAGTGCCTAGAGGTTAGGCCTGAGCTGCTCCTTCTCAGGATAGACAGCAGCCCAATGCACCCAGGCCAAGGAGGAACAGGAGGCCCGCCCCCCAGGAACAAATCCAGGGCTCCTGAGACTCAGGCTGACACACATACACCCTCAACTTCCCAGGCACAAAGGAAGAAGAGGACAGTGTACGTTTATGTTTCAGGGAGACAGGCTTACACTTCTAATGCCATCAGAATTGTTAAACAAATCTGGATTCCAAAGGGTATGGCTGACACTGTAGGACCCAATACGAGATAGGTACCTGAGGTCTGATTCTTTTCAGGTCTCTGTGGGCTACAAGAAGAGGAGGGAGGATTAGAAGATGGACTGGTACTTGGACTCAGGGTGTTCCAGGCACATGACCAGATTTCGTGATCTCCTTCAGGATTATGTAGTTCAGGATGGCCCACAGGTAACCTTTGGTGATAACTCTAGGGGTTTCACCAGAGGATTCGGTACCCTTGTTGTTGGTTCAGTGAGAATGCTTAATGTATCCTATGTTGAGGGTCTTAGGCATAACCTGCTTCCGGTCAGTGAGTTTTGTGACCGAGGTTTTAGTGTAGAGTTTACATCTAACATATGCCTTGTGAAAGACAAATCTACACAGCAGGTTCTGATTATAGGTGTCAGGAGAGGCAATGTTTATTTTGCTGACTTTAAGAGTAACTCTCCTGAAACTTGTTTGGTCGCTAAGAGCTCATCTGAGCTCAGTTGGCTTTGGCATAAACGCCTGAGTGACTTAAACTTCAAGATTATTAAAAAAAAATCTTGACTTTCTCTTGTAGAAGGTCTACATAATGAAGTTTTTAGCAAAGACCATGTGTGCGGAGCATATCAGGAAGGCAAGCAAACCAAAGCTTCATTCAAGGAGAAAGATGCCTTCTCAACTGACAGAGTGCTTCAGCTCCTGCACATGGATCTCTTTGGTCCGGTTACTCCTGTTAGCATGAATGGTAGGAAATATACCCTTGTTGTTGTGGATGATTATTCCAGGTACACATGGGCTATTTTCTTGCTGAACAAGAAGGAGACTCAGGTCAAGCTTCCAGAGTTACTTAAGAAATTGAGTACTGAACAGGGTCAGAGCATCGTCAGGATCAGATCGGAGAACTGAGTTTTTAACAAAATTATAACTGATTATTGTACTGACCTTGGTATTGCTCATGAGACTTCTGCAGCCAGGACCCCTCAGCAGAATGGGGTAGCTGAGAGAAGAAACTGGACCCCGAAGGAAGCTGCCAGGACCATGTTGGCTGAGTCAGGACTGCCCAAGGAGTACTGGGCTGAAGCAATCAACACTGCTTGCTACACTCAGAACCGATCTATGCTGAACAAACAACATGCTCAGACACCTTATGAAATGTGGAATAAAAGAAAGCATCGCATCTCATATTTCCATATCTTTGGGTGTAAGTGTTTCATCCTGAACAATGGGAAAGACCTGCTGAAAGCCTTTGAGAGCAAGTCTGATGAGGGAGTGTTCTTAGGATACTCCTCAGTCAGCAAAGCCTTCATGGTGTATAACTGTCGGACCCTTTGTGTGGAGGAAACACCTCATGTTGTGTTTGATGAGACTGCATCAGTGCATAGAAAACAGGTTCTGAGTCCTGACATTGAGGGGGTTACCAAAAGGTGACAAGACTGAGCCTGAAGAATCCTGAGTTCAAGGTCAAATTCGTGAATGATCCCAAGGGATGGGATGATGATGACGATCAGGATGGACCTCAGGCCAACCCTCAGTAAGCCCCAGCCTCGGAGAATGTTGAGTCTCAGACTCAACCTGAGGTACGTACTGTCGTTGATGATGCTTCTGCACCTGAGACAGTTACTGAGTCCAACTCTGTAGGGGGAAACAATGTCCCTGATATTGTATAACCCTCAAGGAACGACTCAGTGTCCCCTGTTCTTGCTCGTTCCGCTTCTTTGCCTGTTATTGTCAAGACTAACATTTCAGGATCAGGCGAGGGAACGTCAGTAGCTCCCAGTACAGCCGTCAGCAGGAGGCGGTGGCTAGATGATCACTCATTGGCTGATATCATTGGTGATGTCAATGAGGGGGTCAGGACAAGGTTGTCCTTTGGCGAGAGTGCTATGTTTTGTTGTTTCCTGAGTGATCAGGAACCTAAGAGCATAGAAGAAGTTCTTGCTGACCCCAACTGGATCCTAGCCATGCAGGATGAGCTCAATCAGTTTGAGCGGAATCAGGTTTGGGAGTTAGTTGAGAGGCCTAGGCGTCAACATGTTATAGACACCAAGTGGGTCTTCAAGAACAAGAGGGATGAGAAGAATGTTGTTGTCAGGAACAAGGCCAGACTGGTGGCCAAGGGATACTCTCAGGCTGAAGGGATCGACTATGGTGAGACTTTTGCCCCAGTTGTAAGGTTGGAAGCAATCAGGTTGTTTCTGGCATATGCAACATTCAAGAAGTTCAAGATGTATCAGATGGACATAAAGATCGCTTTTCTGAAGGGTGTACTGAACGAGGAGGTTTATGTGGAACAACCTCCAGGGTTCGAAGTTGGAAATAAGGTATATCACCTGAAGAAAGCTCTCTATGGCCTGAAACAAGCCCCCAGGGCTTGGTATGATACACTTTCCCAGTTCCTGATAGACCACGGGTTCGTGAAAGGAACAGTGAACAGGACCCACTTCAGGATATCCGAAGGGGAAGACATTCTCTTGGTTAAGATTTATGTGGATGACATAATATTTGGATCACCGAACCTGAAACTTTGTTAGAAATTCTCCAAGCTGATGACGGCGAAGTTTGAGATGTCAATGATGGGAGAGATGAACTTCTTTTTAGGTCTCCAAGTCAAGCAATCTGACTCCGGAATCTTCATAAATCAGTCCAAGTATGCGAGGGACTTGATTCAGAAATTTGGAGTTCAGACCAGTAAAATCTCACGTATTCCCATGAACTCAAATGAAAAGTTGGATCCTGACAAGGAGGGGACCTCAGTCAATCAGACTGAATATAGGGCACTAATTGGATCCTTATTGTACCTGACTGCAAGTCGTCCTGACATCACTTATGCAGTTGGAGTTTGTGCAAGGTATCAGTCTGATCCGAAGAAGAGTTATCTAGAGAGTGCAAAAAAGATACTGAAATACCTTAAGGGTACAGTCAATTTAGGACTTTGGTATCCCTCTGATGACAACCTATAACTGACTGGTTATTCAGATGCAGATTTTGGAGGCTGTAGGCTTGATAGGAAATCAACTACAGGCACATGTCAGTTTCTAGGTAGTAAACTGTTCTCTTGGTTTTCAAAGAAACAAACAAGTATTGCAACATCTACTACTGAGGCTGAGTATATGGCGGCAGGCAGTTGTTGTTCCCAAATTCTTTGGTTGAAGAAACAACTGATAGACTACCAAATAGAGTCCACTGATGTCCCAATTTATTGTGACAATAATAGTGCCATTGCTGTATCCCAAAACCCAGTCTTACACACAAGGTGTAAGCATGTAGACATCAGGCATCACTTTATCAGAGATCATGTTGAGAAGAAGGATATAAGGATGGAGAGCATCCCTACTGACAAGCAGAGAGCTGACATCCTAACTAAGGCTTTGCCTAAAACTAGGTTTGTTGAGTTGTCAGTAGAGTTAGGACTCCTTGACCCTGGCTTAGAAGGTTCAGTATGAACCTCATTTCAGTATGCATAAGGTCAGGGGGAATGACTAATTAAGGATCAGTTTGAAAGATCTGTAGAGAAAGGGTGAATGGTTGAAGGGGGAACAGTCAGTAAGAAAGGATGGTCAGCAAAGATTGACTAAAGTTCAGGACATTGAGTTCAGGGCTTGTCACCCTGATATGTCGAATATGGTATCAGTCAGATATCGAAATCTGATTGACTTGTATGTTTCCTGAATTATTTTAGTCATCATATCTTGCTTACATCATCTTTGATACTGTCTGCCGAGTTGTCAAATCATATCTTTTTTGTCGTACTATCTCAGCCGTTCATTTATTTTTCGATTATTATTTAATGCAATAATTTGAATTAAATACTGACATCCTCTGACACGCATTAAATGTGAAGGAGGCAGTAACTGTTTCCGATAATGGTTTTGAATTATGACCTTTGAAATCCGAAACTGCTCAATCCACGTGCATGCAGTTTTAAGAATTAATCTCAACCATTGAATATTAAAGGTCTTATATTCTGAACCATCCGATATAACTGAAGTTTTAGTATAAATAGGGTCGATCTCATCCTGAGGAAACTTTCCGCATTCTGAGTTCTTGCATCCTATACTATATTTCTCTCTCTACACTAACCTTTCAGATTTCAATGGCGCCTTCCAAGACCACCATATTCCTTGCTAATTTGGAATTTTTGAAGGGCCAAGTCAACTGTGAGCCGATGGCGGACTTCTCTTCTGGACACCCAGACATCTTGCCCATTCAAGAATGGGTAACGAAGGTTGGAATTCTTGACTAGGTTACGAAGATGCCAGAGAAGCTGTGTCCGTCCTTTGTCATTGGGTTTCTTATTAGGTTGTGGGAGAACGCAGAGGGTGAGTTGGTGTCCTCCATTCCCACTCAACACTCTGCCGAAGTGGATGGGGAGACTGGTGTGAAGAGAACCTGGATCAAAATCAATGTCAGGAAGTTGATCAGGGAGACCTTCAATCTGCCTCACTCTGAGGAGAAGAAGCAGCTAGATCTTCCCCACACCTTTGGGATAGGGAAAGAGCAAGAGATTCTAGATTCTTTTACTGAAGGGAAGGCCCTAATAAAGGTCAGGCTCAACAAGTCTGTTCTGACCTCGGTGGCAAGACACTTGCTGGATTTGGTTCCATAATGGCAACTGCTGGAGGCAAAGAGCAAGTGTCTAGGCCAAAGCTGTATCTGATGAAAGCTGTGGTGGAAAACAAGCTTTTTTACTTGGAGGAGTTCTTCATTCAGCAATTGGTTGCTGAGAGCAACAAGGTGATAGAGGGTGCTGATGGGACTTGCACATTCTCGAAACCAATCCACTATGGTACTTGCATCTCTCTGATGCTCCAAACTCTTGCTCTTGGAGATTTGAACAAAGAGAACTTCACTGCTTTGACTGGCAAGCATACTCTTTTCAAAAGCTTGTCATCTGGGAAGGGCAAGACAGTGAAGAAGCAGGGTCAGAAGACGAAGCCTTCAGAGAAAAAGGTAGCATAGAAGGCCACCACTACCATAAAAAACATCATTGTGAAACTGAAGAACACTTCACAGGCCAAGTCAGTATCACCGTCTAAGGACAGACTGACGAGGAAGCCTACGGAGGATGAAGTGTTGGAGGATGAGGTAGTGATGGAGGATCCGAAGGAGAAGGAGCAAACTGATCAGGGTTCTGATACTGACGGTGGTCAGGTTGCTGAACTAGTGGTTGAGCAGGAGGTTGCTCCAAAGGGAGATCAGGTGCCTGCTCAAGAGAAGGATCAGGAAATTGCTCAGGAGAATGAGCAGCAAGTTGGTCAAGAGAGTGAACATGGAGCTGGAATGACTCAGGAACCAGCTGCTGCTACACCAACTCAGGAACCAGACTTTGTTCTGGAAAGTGATAAGGCGGACAAGCAGATTCAGTCTGCCCTGATTGCGGTTCCTGAGATGGTAGCCGAGTTGGAGATAACTCCTGCAGGTTCTGAAGAGAAAAGGAAGGATATGGAGACGGAGAAAGATGTAGAGGTTCAGGGCGAACCCATGGGGGAAGTTACTGAATCTCAAGGGGAACCCGACAAGGGGGAACCTATGGAGAAAGAGAGGACTCAGGTGGAGTCAGAGCATCAGCCTGAACTATCTACTGCTGAAGAGACACCAATGATGATCGAAATGGCTTGGAGATTCCCAGCTCCAGCTGAAGGCAGCCTGACTCCATTCGAGGTACTGACTCGGAATTAGGCTCATAAGATTGTCTTCAAACACCTCTCCGATCTAACCGCAGCTCAGCAAGAGGAGGCTATTCAGCTCCGAACCTATGCTATGACCCGGAGAGCCACCTACCCAGAGATTGCCACCTTGGTAGAGGACAAAGGTTGGGCAAAACTTTCTGAAGAAGAGACTGCACTATTTGATGCGTTTCATGTCAGATCTATCACTCCACTTCTTAGGGTAGATGATTTTGTTAACACTGTCAGAAAATTCTACCCCAAGGTTGTTGATGCTGAGCCAGAGAAGGCTGAAGGTCTTGGGATGGAACTGGTGAAAGTTCTGGAAGCAAGGGAGAAGGGAGTGGCTGTGATTGTTGATGTTAGTCAGCAAGGTGGCACTGAAGGGGTCAGTGCACCGGCCAATGAAGTCCTCCCCGGACCCGGGACTGCTGAGGCTTGAGGAGAGGGCCCATCAGGTCAGATCCGTGCTACTACTGGTTGGAAAAACTCATCACGAGCACTCGCCAATCTCCACAGGTGGGTAATCGTTGTTGAAGGAAAGACGTAGAGGTTCAATGATTATGCTGACCTCATCAGCAAGAAAATGACTTTGCTGAATTCCGACCATGTTCGCATGGATGCAGAGTGTGCTGAGGCTCTGGGCAGTCTTGGAGTTTTTGTAGGCACTGAGGTTACAGCAATTACAGTGCAAACATCAGAAGCACCTGAAGCCTGCAACAAAATGACAGTCGATGCCCTATCTGAGCAGGATGCAAAGTTCAGTACTTTCCTGGATCAAAAGGTGGAAGAAAAATTTGCTCAGATGAAGGATGTGATCAAGGCGGAACTGATGTCTGAACTAACCGCCAAGACTCAATTGACTGTCACTGAGACATGTACCTCAATGAAGACTGACATCACCAAAGCCGTTTTCGCTGAGGCCAAGGACCAACTGAAGATCTACGGTACTGAAGTCAATTTTCTGACTGGCTGTATGGGTGATTATGAAGAGACTCAGCACGACATGTCTCATGGATTCGAATTGCTTGCCCAAGCCCTTGAGGAGGTCATCAAGAAAGTTAATATTGATGATGCCAAAAAGGGGGAAGGAATAGCAAAGAAGAAGAAACTGATTCAGACAGTGTTGCAGAGGAAATCAGGTCTTGGTCCCAGTGGAGAGGCGAGGAAATTGACGAGGTCCGTATCAGCGGCTGAGGCGAGTCTGGGCCAGCCCGCTCAGAAAAAGTTGAAGCAGACTTTAGCAGATCCTTTGGCTACCATTTGGGAAGAATCGGAGGAAGCTCAGTTTCCGAGTTCGACTCAGAGGAGGGTGCCTGAAATGACCGAGAAGGAAAGGATGGTGAAGTTAGAAATAATTACGCGCCTCGGTCAGATTCAGAGGCTGAAGGAATCCAATGAGTACTTGTCATCTCAGTTGAAAAAGTACAAGTCTGCTGCAGCCCCGAGGAAGAAGACTGAGTGGAAGCTGAAGGCTGTTCAGGGTCAGGGACCCCCGATGTCTATGCTGATTGAGGAGATCATTCAAGTGGAGATGATTGAGCACTGGATTCCAGTCAGGAATCGGTGGAGTTACCTTTTCTATGTAGTGGAGGTTTGGAGTGACCTGAATGAAGATGAGTCAGATACCTTCCACTACTGGATGACAGAGGAGTATCCTAATCTCTGGGTAAACATTATCCGACATGCTGACGCACGAGGCGTAGAGATAATTCCTCCTGAATTGGTCAGGTATTCTCCTCCCCTCATTGGGAATACTAATCAGCTGGACAGGGCAGCCATTCAGGCCGAAGTTGTTAGAGTCGCTCAGGTTAGGAACGTTATATCAGATACAATCAAACTGGATCTCTGCCTAAGGAGAGTACTCGACATGTACGGTATTCCGGCCAACCGCTGGGAAGGAGATGAAGAGTGAATAGATCAGGAGTTAGTTGGTCAGGAACATCTTTTGTAATAGCTTCAGGATTTTGTATCTTATTGAATATCAATTAAGTTATTTATTGTTCCTGACTACAACTTCTTGTTGACTCTTGATCTATCTTTCTGCACTCTTATCAAGAACTGTACTAACCCATTCCTTGTTTCCATCTTATAGACTAAGTGCCTAGTTTGTCAGGAGGTACTGAGTTGTTTTCACTGACTAAGTCAGTTGATTGTATAGATGGTTAGGAATTTGCTTAAGGGTTTTGGCATCATAAAAAATGGGGAAATTGTTGGGACAATCTGAGTGTTTTGATTAGATCTCAAAACCCCTGATGATTTGTCGAAGTACAGTTACTCAGGATTTTCTAGTTCATGATAGTCAGGCTAGGGATTCAGTTCAGGGGGAACGTGTTGAAGACTGAACTATATTGGAGTCGACCCAATCATCTGAAGTCTGAAGTGCAATTCATCCTGATAAAGGTCAGAGTCAGTCTTGCTGAAGATTGCCTGAACTGAAGCTAAAGATCGAAGCTTGAAGATCCATCCTGAAGACAATCCGTAGTACCACTGACTGATGTTTCTACTGAGTACACTAAGCATGATCAGAACAGGACATAGTCAGTGAAGAGTAGTGTAACCTATCAGGCAGAGCTGAATGCTCGTAAGACCTGACTTAGGCCTTGGGACAGTTTACCTGATCCATGTAAATCCAAAGTAAAAAGGGTATTTATGCTATGGGATAGTTGACATTTATGTTAACGCCTGAGAGACAAAGAGAATGTCAGTACACTCCATTAAAGACAAACATTCAACCTGAGTTAAAGACAAACTCGTACGAGGAAGGACAAGTTTCAGATGGTCAACTAGTCGTTTGTACTGAGAGCCAATCGTCTTTTGACACGCATGTACGGAGTCTGCGCAGCAGTTAATGCGGCATTTAATGCGTCTCAGAGTTGCCGGCGGCGGGACAATATTTTCCAGATTAAGCATGGGAAAAAGGTCAACAAGTACATCTATCCTGCAACCAACCTAAATAGGAAAGATTTGTAAAGATCTCCTCCAACGGATCTTTTTCAAATCCTACCTATAAATACAGAGAGCCTTGCACCCATTCAAGGCTAACAGGAAATTTCCAAGTGAAAGCTCTCAAGAATCCAAGCACTCAAATTATACTTTGAACAACACTCTGCAATTAAATTTCCCTAGTGTTGTAGTAGGATTCACTCTGTATTTGCTTAGTTTTGATAGCTCTAATCTTTAGCATTGCTTTGTATTTGCTAGGGCTAGCCTTAGTTGGAACCAAGAATACCAAACCACTCATGGTGTGAGATTGGTTGGTTAGAAGGACTGGGACTTGTAAAACCACCCAGGGGTCAGTTCCTAAGAGAGGAAGTTGGTTACTCGTGTCCCTTGGCACGTAAAAGCCAAGTACCTATCCTCAGGGTTTTGAGGATAGCTTCCTGTTAAATCAGGCCGTGGACGTAGGAGTTGGTTATCTCCAAACCACGTTAAAAAGACCCTTGTGTGCTGATTTACATTCTTGTTCAGGATCATAATTGTCATCATATTAAACTGAGCATTCAGCATTGTTTTGAAAAACTATCAGGACTGATTCTTCATCCTGATCAGTAAAATTGTGCACCAGCTTTAACCACCATTTGCTAAGCAAACTCAGAAAAAAGGTTTTCAGAAACTAAAACGAGTAGAAACTAAGGGATCACATTCCGCACGTACTCTAGCTTACTCAGATAGTAGTCCAACTGACTAGCTTCCGAGCAGTCAGTAGGTTTGTTATCTCTACTGAGCTTCTGAGCACATTACTCACACTCAGCCTATTTGACTCCATACTGACTTGTCCCTGCTCCCCCTGTGGACTATCAGTTTTGCTGAGTAATTCAGGAACTTCCTGACTGAGCGTGTTAGAGTATTTTTCTGAGCATTCGGAAAAATTTGATATCAGTGTATTCCCCCCATACACTGATTATACTCGTTTTGGGACCAACAAATAGATATGCCCATCTATTCCGGATTGGAATCCAAACCTCCAACATCTCCACAGGATTGAAATCCTCAACCATCTGAAGTGGAGGAGGGCCCTGACCTGGATTGACCACTATCTTCCTCTGAGTCTTCTCCCGAGATCCAAAAGGCACTTTCTTTTGCTTCTGAATCTGCGAAGTCAGATACTCTTGGTTCTCTTTCAAGCGTTGGATCTGACTGAGTAGCAAAATCTCCTTCATCTTCGCCTGCTTCTCCGACTCAGTCATCACCACTTTCTTCTGAGTGGTCGTTCCGGGGTACAACCCTTCTTCCAATTCAGTGTAAAGGGACTCCAGGGCAGGATCCTCAGAGGACTTCAACCTCTTTGGATCTGAGCCTTCAGCAATCTCAGCAGCAGAGACGAACCTGGTTCTCTTCTTGTCCGCAGCTTTCAGTTCAGTGGGGAAGACTTTCTTCTTGCCTTTTCCTGCAATTTGCTTCCTTTCTTCCGCCTTTTTGGCATCATCCTCGTTGATTTTGCCAACTACTTCTTCGGCTGAACCAGCGAGGATTTTGAACTGATCTGTCATCTCCTGCTGCTTTCCCTGAACACGTCTGATCTGATTAACCATACTTCTCAGATCGACACAAGCTTGCTTGCTGAGTCTTCTCCTCTTCCACAAGCTTCTTCTCTCGCTCCCCTGATCCGGGATATTTGAATTTTAGCGTCTGTTGCTTGAGTTCAGAAGGCTTGTTGGGCATTACCTCCGCTGGTTTCTGAGCTGTGCCCCTGAAGGCTTGCTCGCCTGAGCCTTGACTCCTCCAGTCGTGCTCGCCTGAGCCTTCTTCAGGGTCCTTTTCTTCTTCTTGGTACTAGCATCCTCGGAAAATGCTCTGAAGAGGTCAACCTTCGCCAGAATCTCAATGGATTGAGCCTGATCAACATCTCCGAGAGCCAAGGTCTCTAAGATCAGAGAGATCTTTGTACCGAAATGCATCTTTGACTCAAACGTTGCCTGACCCTCCGGTGAATACTTGATCTTCTTGGACTCAGCAACCAAGAATTGCAGAAAATATTCCTCGCTGTTAAAATACTGCAGAGAGGCATCCTTGATTGCCATCATAATATTCAGTTTTGGCCTGGAGATCTGCTCCAATCCTCCAGCAACCCCATCACTCCCTGACTTGTCAGGTCAAAGAAGTGACGATTGGGTGTCCTCAACACAGATTTGTTCAACCCTGCCTTCGAAGGAACATCACCATCACAGAGAGACTGAAGATAATCCCTCTCATCACCAACCCCATATTCCACTGGGTTGCGTCCAGAATGCGGAAGATTAAACAACTCCTTGATCTTCTGCCTTATGTTGATGGTGACCCAACTCCTCTTGAGTTCATCTTCACCATTTTTCTCCTTCACACAAGAAGACAATGGGATGCAGGTCTCCCATTCATTCGATTCCTTGTTCTGCTCCATCTTCAAATAAAATGCAGCAATAAGACGAGGATGAAGTCTTAGAGGCTTCGCAGTGATAAAACGAAGCAACCCAGCATTCTCGAATAATTCCTTCGTGGACAAAACGTCTGGGTGATTCGAGGAGAAATCACCAACAGGTTCCCAGCATATTTCGTTCCTCAAATGGAAAAGATTTCCAAAGAATGAATCAACTGATGGAGAAGCCATGATGAAGATTTGAAGATATGAAGGAAAGCAGTTAGCAGAGAAAAAATATAGTAAGGAAAAGATTTGAGTGCGTAAAGGTAGCAATGACAAAAACTTCCCCTATTTATACTAAAATCCAGTTTTAATCGGACGGCTCAGAAAATATGACTTATGAGATTCAATGGTTAATATTAAAACGATTGGAATGCATGGATGCGGATTGAGCCTTTTCAGTTTTCAAAGTTAATGATTCAAAAACTTTATTGAAAACTGTTCCCGCCTACTTTGAATTAAATGCGTGTCAGAGCATGTTTGTATTTAATTCAAATAATTGCATTAAATAATAACTGAATAATAAATGAACGGCTAAGATTTCATGACAAAAAGATTTGATTTGACAACTCGGCAAACAGTATCAAAGATGATGCAAGCAAGATATGATGACTGAAAATAGATCAGGAAACATACCAGTCAGTCAGATTTTGTTATCTGACTGATACCACAAATGACCTATCAGGGTGACAAGCCCTGAATTCAGTGTCCTGAACTTTAATCAGTCTATTCTGATCATCCTTACCTACTGACTGTTCTCTCTTCAACCATTCACTTTCTCTCTACAACACCTTCATCCTGATCCTTAGTCAGTCATTCCCCCTGACCTTATGCATTATGAACTGGGATTCAGATTGAATCTCCTAAGCCTGGGTCAAGGAGTCCTAACTCTACTGACAACTCAATAAACCTGGTTTCAGGTAAAGCCTTAGTCAGGATGTCAGCTCTCTGCTTGTCAGTGGGGATCCTTTATATCCTTATATCCTTCTTCTCAACATGATCTCTTATAAAGTGATGTCTGATGTCTACATGCTTACACCTCGGGTGTAAGACTGGGTTTTGGGATATGGCAATGGCACTATTATTGTCACAATAAATTGGGACTTCAGTGGCCTCTATTCGGTAGTCTCTCAGTTGTTGCTTCAACCATAGGATCTGGGAGCAACAACTGCCTGCCGCCATATACTCAGCCTCAGTAGTAGACGTTGCAACACTTGTTTGTTTCTTGGAAAACCAAGAGATCAGTTTACTCCCTAGAAACTGACAAGTGCCTGTAGTTGATTTTCTATCAAGCCTACAGCCTCCATAATCTGTATCTGAATAACCAGTCAGTTCTAGGTTGTCATCAAAGGGAAACCAAAGTCCTAAATTGACTGTACCCTTCAGGTATTTCAGAATCTTTTTGGCACTCTCTAGATGACTCTTCTTCGGATCAGACTGATACTTTGCACAAACTCCAACTGCATAAGTGATGTCAGGACGACTTGCAGTCAGGTACAACAAAGATCCAATAAATGCCCTATATTCAGTGTGATTTACTGAGGTCCCCCCCTTGTCAGGATCCAGCTTCTCATTTGTGTTCATGGGAATACGTGAGATTTGCTGGACTGAACTCCAAACTTCTGAATCAAGTCCCTCACATACTTGGACTGATTTATGAAGATTCTGGAGTCAGATTGCCTGACTTGGAGACCTAAAAAGAAGTTTATCTCTCCCATCATTGATATCTCAAACTTTCCCGTCATCAGCTTTGAGAATTTCTCACAAAGCTTCAGGTTAGGTGATCCAAATATTATGTCATCCACATAAATCTGAACCAAGAGAATGTCTTCCCCATCGGATATCCTGAAGAGGGTCCTGTCCACTGTTCCTTTCACGAACCCGTGGTCTATCAGGAATTGGGAAAGTGTATCATACCAAGCTCTCGGAGCTTGCTTCAGGCCATAAAGAGCTTTCTTCAGGTGATATACCTTGTCACAAACTTCAAACCCAGGAGGTTGCTCAACATAAACCTCCTCGTTCAGTACACCATTCAGAAAAAAATATTCACGTCCATCTGATATTCCTTGAACTTCTTGAATGTTGCATATGCCAAGAACAACCTGATTGCTTCCAATCTTGCAACTGGGGCAAAGGCTCATCATTGTCGATCCCTTCGGCCTGAGAGTAACCCTTGGCCACCAGTCTGACCTTATTCCTGACAACAACATTCTTCTCATCCCTCTTGTTCTTCAAGACCCACTTGGTGCCAATAACATGTTGACGCCTAGGTCTCTCAACTAACTACCAAACCTGATTCCGCTCAAACTGATTGAGCTCATCCTGCATGGCTAGGATCCAGTTGGGGTCAACAAGAGCTTCCTCTAAGCTCTTAGGTTCCTGATAAGAAAGGAAACAAGAAAACATAGCGCTCTCACCAAAGGACAACCTTGTCCTGACCCCCTCATTGACATCACCAATAATGTCAGCCAATGAGTGATCATCTAGCAACCGCGTCCTGCTGACGTTCCCTCACCTGATCCTGAAATGTTAGTCTCAACAATAACACTCAAAGAGGGAGAACGAGCAAGAACAGGGGACACTGAGTCATTCCCTGAGGGTTGTACAATATCAGGGACATTGTTTCCCCCTACAGAGTTGGACTCACTAACTGTCTCAGGTGCAGAAGCATCATCACCGACAGTACGTACCTCAGGTTAAGTTTGAGACTCAACATTCTCCTAGGTTGTGGCTTGCTGAGGGTTGGCATGAGGTCCATCCTGATCATTATCATCATCCCATCCCTTGGGAGCATTCACGAGCTTGATCTTGAATTCAGGATTCTTCAGGCTCAGTCTTGTCACCCTCTTGGTGATCCCCTCAGTGTCAGAACTCAGAACCTAGTTTCTACTCACTGATGCAGTCTCATCAAACACAACATGAGGTGTTTCCTCCACACAAAGGGTCCGACAGTTATATACCCTGAAAGCTTTACTGATTGAGGAGTATCCTAAGAAAACTCCCTCATCAGACTTGCTATCAAAGGCTTTAAGCTGGTCTTTCTAATTGTTCAGGATGAAATACTTACACCCAAAAATATGGAAATAGGAGATGTGAGGCTTCCTTTTATTCCAAGTTTCATAAGGTGTCTGAGCATGTTGTTTGTTCAGCATAGATCGGTTCTGAGTGTAGCAAGCAGTGTTGATTGCTTCAGCCCAGTACTTCTTGGGCAGTCCTGACTCAGCCAACATGGTCCGGGCAGCTTCCTTCAGGGTCCGGTTCCTTCTCTCAGCTACCCCATTCTGCTGAGGGGTCCTGGCTGCAGAAGTCTCATGAGCAATACCAAGGTCAGTACAAAAATCAGTTATAATAGAGTTAATAAACTCTGTTCCCCGATCTGATTTGATCCTAACGATGCTCTGACCCTGTTCAGTACTCAATTTCTTGAGTAACTCCGGAAGCTTGACCTGAGTCTCCTTCTGGTTCAGCAAGAAAATAACCCATGTGTATCTGGAATAATCATCAACAACAACAAGGGTATATTTCCTACCATTCATGCTGAGAGGAGTAATTGGACAAAGAGATCCATGTGCAGGAGCTGAAGCACTCTGTCAGTTGAGAAAGCATCTTTCTCCTTGAATGAGGCTTTGGTTTGCTTGCCTTCCAGACATGCTCCGCACACGTGGACTTTGCTAAAAACTTTATTAGGTGGACCCTCTACAAGAGAAAGTCAAGAGAGATTTTGTTAATAATCTTGAAGTTTAAGTGACTCAGGTATTTATGCCCAAGCCAACTGAGCTCAGATGAGCTCTTAGCGACCAAACAAGTTTCAGGAGAGCTGCTCTTGAATTCAGCAAAATAAATGTTTCCTCTCCTGACACCTGTAATCAGAACCTGCAGTGTAGATTTATCTTTCACAAGGCATATGTTAGATGTAAACTCTACAATATATCCACGGTCACAAAACTGACTAACTGAAAGCAGGTTATGCCTAAGACCCTCAACATTGGATACATTAAGCACTCTCACAGAACCAACAACAAGGGTACCGAATCCTCTGGTGAAACCCTTAGAGTTATCACCAAAGGTTACCTGCGAGCCTTCTTGAGCTACGTAGTCCTGAAGGAGATCACGAAATTCGGTCATGTGCCTGGAACACCCTGAGTCCAAGCACCAGTCCTTTATCTGATCCTCCTTCCTCTTCTTGTAGCCCGCAGCGACCTGAAAATAATCCGGCCTCAGGTACCCATCTCGTATTGGGTCCTACAGTGTCAGCCACACCCTTCAAGATCCAGAATTGTTTAACAATTCTGATGGCTTCAGAAGTGTAAACCTGTCTCCCTGAAACATCAACATACACACTCCTCTTCTTCCTTTGTGCCTGGGAAGTTGAGGGTGTATGGGTGTCAGCTTGAGTCTCAGGAGCCCTGGATTGATTCCTGGGGGCGGGACTTCTGTTCCTCCTTTGCCTGGGTGCATTGGGCTGAGGTCTGTCCTGGGAAGGAGCTGCTCGAGCCTGACCTCTAGGCACTTGAGGTCTGGCCTGAGAGTTATTGGAGTCAGGTCTCCGTCTCCCTTCAGAGGCCACCTGGTTTGTCCTTCTCCTCTAAGGATTAGGATGCTCCTGATAGGCTCTGTGCCCTGTCTGAGGCCTCTGGTCCTCAGTATTCCTTGGCCTTGCCTGAGGCCTCCTCTGACTGTAGTTCCTTCCACCCTGAGCATTCTGAGGCTGAGCCTGAGAAGTGCTTGGGGCAGAGTTCTTTCCAGCCTGAGGGTTCCTAGGCTGAGCCTTGGAGTTCCCTTGGTCCTTCTTCCTCGGCTCCTGGTGAGGTACCTTAGCCTTTCTCTTAGGTTGTGGCTTTAGTCCCTCAGCCTTTTGCCTAATAGGTTCAGCAGGCACTTTCTCCTTCCATTTGCCCTTATCCTGATGAGCAACACTAGGGCCCTTGTCATCAGTTTGGGCAGGGACAAACTTTTTCTGAGAGTTGCTCCCTGAAGCACCTCTCTTCTTTTTGCCCTTTGGGTCTTTTGAGGCATCATAGCCTAACCCAACTTTAGCACCATCGGTCAGCTAAGAGAAACTTGTTAACTCATCAACCACTTGGGAAGATGTGTGTAACTTCTTCAGCTTTTCCTCAAGGTGCCCATTTTCCTTTTTCAGGGCCTCAAGCTCAGTGGTGTACTGAAGCACCAACTTCTGATGAGCATTCTCTTTTGAGACCAGTTCAAGATCCCAAGCAGTTTGCTCAGCACTAAGGCGAGCTTGCCACTCAGTTTCGAACATCCCTCTCAGAGCAATTCGCTCAATCATCTGTTGTTCCTGAGCAAGGAACAAATTAGTGTCACGAGTCTCAATCCGTGAGCTGATTACACTGTTCAGTCTTTCAACCGCCATTGGAGTCTTATCATGCATATTTCGGGCATGAAGCAACTCTTCCTGGAGGTTTACTAATCTGAGGGCTTCCTCAGTATCTCTAATTCTGAGAGACTCAGTTCACCGATCATTCTCCCCACTCAGTTGTGCATTCACATCCACTGTGTGAATATGAGTCTCCTGCAGCCTTGAGAAGTCAACCATCAATTGCTCTAGGGAGAGCTGAAGGTCGAGTTCCCTTGCTGAGTCTGAGCTAAGCTCAGGTGTGTGATCAGGAGAAGAGGCAGAAGAACATACCTCATCATCTGTCATCAGGTAGAGATCATCATACTCCTCATCGGAGAAGAGTTCAGGGGATCGGCGTCCTGGGCCATCTGAATCTGAGGAATCCTCAGCAACCAAAGCTCTCCGATCAGATGCCCTGAGATCTCTCTTTGCTCTCCGATCTTCTCTCTCGCGAGCATTGAGCTCCGAACAATCATACTGATAATGCCTGGTCTTCTTGCAATGGTAACAATGATCTACATCAGAAACACCCAGTTTTTCAGTGTACCTCTTATTTGATGACTCCCTCTGGCTTCCTGATGATCGTTCAGGTTTGGAGCTAGATCTTCTGGGCCCAGGCTCGTCTCTTTCTCTCCTGGATTCAGAACCCCTCCTTTCTTCCCTCCGGGGGCTCGATCTCCTGGGGCTGGAATACCTGCGATCACGGGTGTCAGTATAAAACTTCTTATACCTGCAGAATCGAGAGTTCAGTTTCTTGAAATGCCGTGCCATCAGGCTGTACTCCAGGGTTAGCTCATCCTTGTTCATGTCCTTCAGAGACTTCGAGCCAGGTCCAACCTCAGGCTCAGGAGTAGCTTTAAGAGCCACGCTCTTTTCCTTCTCAGGTGTCTTCTCCTCAGTCACATCCTCACTGGCAACACCCTGAGTCTTCCTCTTATCGAGGTCGAATTCCAGAGCCTTTAACTCTGAGAAGAGGTGAGAGTAAGGAATGTTTGTGAGATCCTGAGTGTTCTTCAACAAGATCACTCCTGTGTCCCATCTTTTAGGGAGACAGTTCAGGATTTTTGACGACACCTCACTCTTGGGAAAGTCCTTTCCAAGGGTTGCTAGCTCGTTCATCATCCTAATTAACCGAGCTTCCATCTGATTGATGGTCTCTCCTTCCAACATCCGAAAGGCCTCAAACTTCCTGATTGAAAGATCACGTTTGTTCTCTTTAATCTTTTCAGAACCCTCACTCATCTCCTTCAGCGCATCCTAGATCTCCTTCGCAGTTTTCAGATGCATGAGCCTGGCCGAATTCTCATAAGAAACGGTGTGGAGTATAATGTTCTTCGCAACATTATCCAGTCCGATTTGCGTAATTTGATCAGCAATAAGCGCGGACCTCTCCACAGGCTCATCTCCGGCAGCCAGAACAGGGACATTACCAGCTATGGGCCAGGTGGTCTAAAGATTCCTCATAAATCTGATAGGACCATGCTCAATCACCCGGGGCATCTGATCATGGATGGAGTAGAGATGTGCAAGGACCCTGAATTTCCAATAATCATAGTTATCAATAGAGAACTCAGGAAGACTGTCCTCAAGGTGCTTAGAACCGGATGCCATGATATGCAGTTTTCAGAAACAAGATCTGTTCAGTTGACCACCAAAAGTTTCTCCTCAGAAACTGTTGGTAAACAAAGTCAGTGGTCTTTTGAACCACTGCTCTGATACCACTTGTTGGTCCTCAAACGAGTATAAATCAGTGTATGGGGGGAATACAATAATGTCAGATTTTACCAAAAACTCAGGAAAATGCTCTAACACACTCAGTCAGGAAGATCCTGATATTACTCAGCAAAACTGATAGTCCGCAGGGGCAGCAGGGACAAGTCAGTATGGAGTCAGATAGGCTGAGTGTGAGTTATGTGCTCAGAAGCTCAGTAGAGATAACAAACCTACTGACCGCTCGGAAGCTAGTCAGTTGGACTACTATCTCAGTAAGCTAGAGTACGTGCGGAATGTGAGCCCTTAGTTTCTACTCGTTTTAGTTTTCGAAAATGTTTTCTCTGAGTTTTTGCTTAGTAAATGGTGATTAAGGCTGGTGCACAATTTTAAAGGTCGGGATGATTGATTCAGCCTGAAGATCAAAACAATGCAGAATGCTCAGTTTAATATGATGACAGTAATGATCCTGAGCAAGAATGTAAATCAGCACACAAGGGTCTTTTTAACATGGTTCGGAGATAACCAACTCCTACGTCCACGACCTGATTTAATAGGAAGCTACCCTCAACACCATGAGGATAGGTACTTGGTTTTTACGTGCCAAGGGACACGAATAGCCAACTTCCTCTCTTAGGAACTGACCCCTGGGCGTTTTACAAGTCCCAGTCCTTCTAACCAACTAATCTCACACCCTTTGGTATTCTTGGTTCCAACTAAGGATAGCCCTAGCAATACAAAGCAATGCTAAAGATTAGAGCTATCAAAACTAAGTAAATACAGAGTGAATCCTACTACAACACTAGGAAAATTTAATTGCAGAGTGTTGTTCAAAGTATGCTTTGAGTGCTTGGATTCTTGAGAGCTTTCGCTTAGAAATTTTCCGTTAGCCTTGAATGGGTGCAAGACTCTCTGTATTTATAGGAGAGATTTGAAATAGATCCGTTGGAGGAGATCAACCCAAATCTTCCTATTTTTAAGGTGGTAGCAGGCTAGATGTACTTGTTGACCTTTTTCCCATGCTTAATCTGGAAAATATTGTCCCTCCGCCTGCAACTCTGAGACGCATTAAATGTCGTATTAATTACTACGCAGTATCTGTACATGCGTGTCGAAAGATGATTGGCTCTCCGTTCAAATGTCTAGTTGGTCATCTGACACTTGTCTTTCCTCATACATTCAATACTCCGAGTTTCTTGTCATTTACTCAGCATGAATGTTTGTCTTTAATGGAGTCCACTGACTTTCTCTTTGTCTCGCAAGTGTTAACATAAATGTCAACCGTCCCATAGCATAAATAACCTTTTTTGCTTTGGACTTACATGGATCAGATAAACTGACCCAAGACCTAAGTCAGGTCTTACGAGCATTCAGCTCGGCCTGATAGGTTATTCAGCCCAGTATGTGTAACCTTTTTTACTTGGGACTTACATGAGTCAGATAAACTAACTTAAGGCCTAAGTCAGGTCATATGAGCATTAAGCTCAGACTGATAGGTTACACTATTCTTCACTGACTAAGTTATGTCCTGAGCATGCTTAGTGTACTCAGTAGAACATCAGCCAATGTTACTCTTGATGGTCTTCAGGATGGATCTTCAAACTTAGGTCTTCAGCTTCAGTTCAGGCAATTTTCAGCAAGACTGACTCTGATCTTTTTCAGGATGAATTGCACTTTAGACTTCAGATGATTGGGTCGACTCCAATATACTTCAGTCTTCAACACGTTCCCCCTAAACTGAATCCCTAACCTGACTATCCTGAACTAGACAATCCTGACTAGCTGTACTTAGGCAAATCATCAGGGGTTTTGGGATCTAATCAAAACACTCAGATTGTCCCAACATTAACAATCAAGCATCTATTCTGAGTATAGCATACAGTGTTTGTTGCTTCTGCCCAAAATTTCTTAGGCAACTTTGTTTCAACAATCATCGTTCTGGCAGCTTCCTTGAGTGTTATATTTTTCCTTTCTGCAACTCCATTCTGTTGTGGGGTTCTAGCTGCAGAGTATTCATGAATTATGTCATATAGTGAACAATACTCTTCAATGACTTGATTTGTGAATTCTGTTCTTCTATTTGATCTGATCTTCACAATCTTCAGGTTCTTTTCATTCGGAATCCTTCTTAACAATTCTGGTAACCGTTGTAGAGTTTCACTCTTCTTTCTTAGAAACACTGTCCAAGAAAATCTTGAGTAATCATCTACAACAACCAAAGTATACTTCTTCCCACTTATACTTACTGGTTCTATGGGTCCAAAAAGATCCATATGCAATAGTTCAAGTGTTCTTGAAGTGCTTGGGTGTGTCTTGCTTTCCCTTTGACACAAGCATCACATAAGTGTTCCTTCATGAACTTAGTGTTTGGCAGACCCCTTACAAGTCTGTTATTCACAAGTTCATTCATGGTTTTGAAGTTTATGTGATTCATTCTTTTGTGCCATAGCCAACTAACTTCATTGGAACTAGTAGCTAGAAAACAGGTAGTTTCAGCTGTAGAGTTCCACTCCACAATGTAAACATTTCCTTTTCTAGTTCCTGTCAGTTTAGTGGTTTGGGATTCAATATCCTTGACTATGCAAGTGTCTAATGTAAAGTCTACAGTGTAGCCTTTGTCACAAAATTGACTTACACTAAGCAACTTATGTTTTAAACCATCTACCAAGTAAACATCATTGATCTGAACTTTTCCTTTAAGTAGACATCCTGATCCTTTAGCTGTTCCACTGGCATTATCACCAAAAACAACCTTAGGACCTTTATGATCTTTCACATTTTGTAGCAAACTTCTATCTCCAGTCATATGTCTTGCACAACCACTGTCTATGTACCAAATCTCTCTTTTGGTGGTTGTAACATGTCCCTGCAAAATAAAGTAAATTATTTAGAAATACAATGCTTTGGATTTCCTCCAGTGTTAATCTTTGCAATCCAAGCCTCTTTAGGAGCAGTAGAGTTGTTAATTCTACAGTTCTTGCTTGATCCTCCTCTTTCAGTACTTGAAGAGGGAGATATATCTGACATATTTCTAATCCAGAATCTATCAAAATTGAGTCTTCTTTCCATATCCAATCTATGAAAGACTTCTTCTTCTAACTGTATATTTGATTCTGCAGTTGGTTTCAGAATCATGTTTTGCAACATGTTTGAAACATTTTCTTCAGTATCTTCCATGATCTCCTTGATCTTTTGTTGTCTTCTTGGTGACAAATCTTTGAATGAATTCAAGAATTTCAAATCTTCTAGCTGTAGGGTTGAATTTACAGCTTCTTCAGGGGTTGTTTCTTTGATGAACTTTCTTTCAGGTATTGGAATTGACTTTTGCAAGTATTTCATCCAGACACAAGGATTATATCCTATTCCAGTCAAGTCCTTTGAGTGCCTTTGCTCAGACAGCATCTTCTTCAATTGTTTGGATGACTTTCCAAAACAATCTAGCTTATTCTGATAATAAGCATTACTTTCTTCAAGCTCAGCTATCGTAAGTCCTTGGGTTCTGATTGTTTCCTTCAATTCAGCAGAATCTGCAGCTCTATAACTTACTTCATTGAAAAGTTCTTCATTGTCATTTTTCAGACAACTGTAACCTTCTTTCAGTTCTTGAAGAATCTGCAGTTGGTTTTCAGCATCCTCTACACCAGCTAACAAAGCTTTGACATGTTCCCTTCCAATATTATTATCTCTTCTAAGATCTTCATTTTCTTCTTGTAGTCTTTGGATTGCACTTAGCATGTCACTGGAAGAATCGTTTTCTGTAATATAACTTGATGATGATGAGCATACCTCTTCATCTTTAGCCATAAGACAGATCAGGGCTTCTTCATCTGAATCTGTAGAGTCAGAGTCTTCTAAATCTGCAGTTGACTTTTGAGAAGAAGAGGGACAGTCTTCCTGATTTTTATCAAACTCAGAAAGTAGTGCTCTAATTCTCTCCTTGTTAAACTTTTTCTTTCTATCTTTCCTGATTCTCTTTTCTTCATCAGTGTACTTCTCAGCTTTGGGGTATGGACAATCCTTGATGTAATGTCCTGGTTTTCTGCAGTTATAGCACAAATAAGTTGAGTTAGGTACTGTAGATTTCACCTTACCATCTTCCTTTGGTGTGAACTGCTTCTTCTTGGTCCATTTGCCAAATTTCTTGAGCTGCTTTATGAAAAGAGCCAAGTCTTCATCATCAGAACTTGTAGATGTAGGGTTGTCATCCACTAGAGCTGTAACCTTACTGCTGTCAGGTTCTTTTCTTCTACTTATGTCGAATTCATAAGCCTTCAGGTCTGAAAAGAGTTCAAAGGTGGATATCTTAGATAAATCCTTTGATTCTCTCAAAGCAATGACCTTCATGTCCCATTCAGAAGGTAAGCCTCTGAGAACCTTCATGTTCATTTCTCTTTGTGAGTAATCTTTACCAAGTGAGTCTAGCTTATTGAGAATCTCAATGAATCTTGACTCAAACTTTTCAAGAATTTCACCAGATTTCATCTTGAAGTTCTCAAACTTTTGAACTGCTATCATGAGTTTGTTTTCCTTGATTTGTTCAGTTCCTTCACAAATCATTTACAACTTTTCCCATATATGTTTTGCAGTTTTACAGTTTTTGATCTTGCTAAACACAATTTTATCAAGTGAATGATAAATAGTGTTCTTTGCAACATTGTCAAGATTGGACCTTCTCTTGTCATCCTCAGTCCATTCCCTTCTGGGTTTGGGGATAATCTGAGCTAGTCCAGCTGACTGATCAACTGTAGTATTGACCTTCACAATAGGTATAGGGCCATCCTCTATGATAGACCACATCTCATCATTGATTGCAGACAAATGTGCTTGCATTCTAATTTTCCATTCATCATAGTCCTCAGCAGAGAACATTGGAACCTTGGATTTCATCATCTTGGGAGCCATGCAAGTATGCAGGTGTATTTTTCAAAAATAAAAAGGATCTAGCTAGGTACTGATCAAAGCAGTAGCAAGCCAACTGCTCTGATACCACTTGTTGGTCCCTTAAAGTGGTCAAGGTCTAGGGGGGTGAATAGACATTGAGTCCAAAATCAGATTTTCAAACTTTTTCAAAAGAGGGATTCAAGAACCTTACAGTAGCATCTAACAAGTTTAAAACGATAAGTCTACAAGAGTTTTAGAAACTGGACCACAAAGGTTACAGTTGTGGACTTAAATAGTTTACAGCAGCAGAGTTCAAGAAACTTGCAAAATAAAGGGTCACTTGTAGATAAAATATCAGAGGGATTCTCACAATTAAAATTGTATTGAGAATACTC
>JAPKLY010001716.1:0-11088 GCA_026898435.1 Prunella vulgaris
GTTCTTCGCCATCTTCAACTGTTCTTCTTCAAATTCATCCAGAAACACAGTTTGATCCAGAATCAAGGAGTGAATCCCTCTGATCAGACGTTTCTACCTTGAAGATCAACTTGAAGACTCTAAGTGTTCATCACCGCCTTCAAGTGTTCTTCGTCAAGTTCATCCACAAACGCACTCCGATCAGAGATCAAGGTCCAAGACCCCTCCGATCCAGTGTTCCAGCTCAAATCAAGACTTGAAGATTCGAAGGCTGTTCTTCATCAAATCTGAAGCGTTCTTCATCAAATTCTTCAAAGACTTCGCTCGATCCAAATCAAGACAGTTTCATCCTTGGATAAGAATTTCAAGTCAAAGTCCACGCCCAGTCAAGTCAAAGCCGACTTCAAAGCCAAGTCAAAGTCAAGACCAAAAGCTAAGTCAAGGTTGAAGGAGAATCAGAGGACCAAGTCAGAGAGAAGAACCCCAACATTCAAGAAAATTGTTGTATTTCAATTTCATGTGTTAATAAATTTTTTTTTATTACACAAGAATTGTTATTACAAATTTGGCACGCCCGGTGGGACATCGCTCTACCTTTCATCTCTCCTCTTCAAGACTTCAAAGCTTCAAGTCTACATCAACCATCTTCAACATGTCTTCAGCACGCAAGATCTATGTCCGAGTTACTCCATCCAAGGCAGCCGAAGCCAACGTGGTCACTCGAAGTGTGTCGAAGAAGTTGGAGTTTGAAGCCGCTTCGCAGACCAACTCTTCAGTTGGGAATCGATCACCCCGTGCTATGAAGGAAGATGAAGTTGATTCAGCAAGTTCAACTCCACGCTCCCAGTCAGACTCCTCATCAACTTCAGGAGCAGCTCCAGTGATGATGGCGGACACTTCAACCATTGAAGAGAAACTGTCAAGCCTGCTCAGAGCTGTTGAAGGCCTTGCCAGTCGTGTCAAAGAACAAGACTCTACGATTGCTAAGCTGATTAGCAAAGTAGATGGTGTTGAGTCAAGTCACGCTCGTGGAAAACAAGTTGAAGACCGTGACGAAGTGGAGACTTCAAACAAATACCAAGCAGCTGAAACTGAACCCACTGTTAGGGAGCTGCCGATATCAGCTGATGGAGGGATACAAGTCGACCAACTCAAAGAACTCATCTTGGAGACAGTCAAGGGGAAGTTCGAAGACGACTCCAAATCAAGCCACAGCTATGCCAAGCCTTATACCGAAAGGATCAACAGCTTGAGAATGCCAGTCGGCTATCAACCTCCAAAATTCCAACAGTTCGATGGCAAAGGTAACCCGAAGCAGCATATCGCTCACTTTGTCGAGACTTGCCGATCACCTTGTGAAGCAGTTCGTCCGCTCCCTCAAAGGCAATACCTTCGACTGGTACACAGATTTGGAAGCTAACTCCATCAACAGTTGGAACCAAATGGAGCACGAGTTTCTCAACCGCTTCTACAGCACAAGGAGGACCGTTAGCATGATCGAGCTGACGAACACACGTCAATGGAAGGATGAGCCTGTCATTGACTATATCAACCGTTGGAGGAATCTCAGCCTCAACTGCAAGGACAGACTATCTGAAGCGTCTGCAATCGAGATGTGCACCCAAGGGATGCGATGGGGTCTCCGATATATCTTGCAAGGGATCCAGCCAAGAACCTTCGAAGAATTGGCAACTCGAGCTCATGATATGGAGTTGAGCATGGCAGCAGCCGGATCAGATGGGCCACCAACTCATGAACAGCGAAGGTTTAGAGAAAAGTCGGAGGCTAAGAAAGGGAGCAGAACATTTGTCAAAGCATCACACAAAGAAGTCATGCAGACAAGCCCAAAGCCCGTCAAAACTCAAAGAAACAAAGAAGTCCGAGCTGATAAGGGGAAAACAGTTGATCCTGTTCCAGAAAGACAAAGGAAGCCGACCTTGAAAGAAATGCAGCAAAGACAATATCCATTCCTAGACACTGACGTCTCAGGAATTTTCGATGATTTGATGAAGGATAAGCTCATCGAACTCCCAGAAATGAAGCGGCCAGATGAAGCTGGACGTGTCAATGATCCCAAATACTGCAAGTACCACAGACTAGTGGGTCATCCAATCCATGATTGCTTTGTCTTCAAAGACAAAGTCATGCAGTTAGTCGAGCAAGGAAAGATTCTGCTTGATGAGGAAACTGCTTCAAATTTCATCACTGCTGAAAATGATGATTGTGATTATGTGACTTGTCACATGGTGGGCACAAGTGAAAACCGTCCACCCAAAGAAAATGTAACTGCTGATTGCGCTATGACGATGAGCTTCACAGACGAAGACTTATTGCTGGGCTCACAACCGTACAACCGTCCGCTGTTCGTGACTGGATACACGAGGGGACAAAAAGTTAACCGGATGTTGGTCGATAGTGGATCAGGAGTAAACCTCCTACCTTGGAGGATGATGAAGAAGTTGGGCATCACAGCCGATGAGATGGGCAAAAGTCGTTTGATGATTCAAGGATTCAACCAAGAGGGACAACGAGCTCTTGGCACGATGACGTTAGAACTATTGATTGATGAAATGGTTTCAACCGTCCTCTTCCATGTTATTGATGCAAGGACGTCGTACAATATGCTGCTAGGACGTCCGTGGCTTCATGAGAATGGCGTTATACCTTCCACAATGCATCAGTGCTTCAAGTATTGTAGAGATGGTGATGTGAAGCGAGTATTTGGTGATGCGAAGCCCTTCACTGATGCTGAGTCTTACTTCTCCGATGCCAAGTATTATCTCAAGCGTACTACCCAAGTTGAAGAAGAAGAATTACCTCAAGAGGTTGATGCTCAAGCCGCAGGGGGCAATAAAGATGTGGTGTCACCTCGTCCAGATAAAGGGAAGAAACATGTTGACAGTGATGAAGCACTTGAAGAGCTAATACTGCCTCTTACCAAGCTGGATTTGACAAAGCCATCTCCACAGCCGCTTAAAGGATTCACGCGTCCTGTTCTTGGAGCTAAGACAGAGCATGGAGAAATTGCCGAGGCCCTCATGTCAAAGTCTTATGGTCCTCAAGCTTTCAAACTATTAGTACAAGCTGGATACAAATCTCAAGAGATCCCAGCATTGAAGAGTTCATCTCATGGAGCTGCGAAAGCCACAAAGAAGGAAGATAAAGCTGCTCAAAAGCCGATAAGGAAGAGTATGCATATTCCTGCCAAGAACAACAAAGCTGGTCTTGGATATGAAGCACCAGCCCCAATTCGCATCGCGATCAAATGAGCGAGTGCCAGCACACTAAACATCACTGATGGTGAACTTTCGTCAACTGAAGATGTCTTTGACAAGGACGGAAGGAAAATAAAAAGAGTCTCTGTCTTCGAGAGATTGGGACAACAGTGGAAGAACAACCGATGGGGAAAGAAGATTGCCAAACCTCCTCACTATCACAAGATTCAAAGCCTAATTCCATCTCGCATGAGGCGAAAGACAATCTTGAATGTGTCTTGCGGTAGAGTTTTGAAAGCAAAGTGGCAAACGATCATCTACACCCAAGAGAAAGATGATGATAGAGAAAGCGTAGCTTCAAATTTTGTAGTCTCTCGTATTGTCCAACAGCCGGTCTTTGAAGAAGTTGAAAGAAACAGAGCCATGCAAAGTAGAATTATCTCAATGGTTAGACAAAGAATTATCTTTGAAGACACCGGAAATATGAGGATGATCCTCGTTAGAGGAAGAGATGGTCGAATGAAGCAGACTATCGTTTATGAACGTCGAGAAGAAGCCAGGGAAGATAGTGCATCTGTGAACCACATCACTATCTCTGATGAAGCCTTTCCAGTTGAAGAAGATGCCGAAGATGCTCCTCCAGAATTCGAGGAAGGTGTCAAAGCCACTGTTGATAAGTTGAAAGAGGTCAACTTGGGAGATGAAAGCGATCCTCGACCAACATTCATAAGTGCCTTGCTGACTAAAGAGGAAGAAGAGGCATACATAAAGCTCTTGAAAGAATTCAGGGACGTGTTCGCATGGACCTACAAAGAGATGCCCGGATTAGACCCCAAAGTTGCTGTTCACCAGTTGTCAGTCAAGAAGGGGATTCGACCTGTCAAGCAGGATCAACGTCGATTCCGGCCCGAGATCATTCCATTGATCGAAAATGAAATCAACAAGCTGATTGAAGTCGGATTCATCAGAGAAGTGAAGTATCCAGAGTGGATCTCTAGTATTGTCCCGGTACGGAAGAAGAATGGCCAACTCCGAGTATGTGTTGATTTCAGAGATCTCAATCTTGCTTGCCCCAAGGATGACTTTCCCTTGCCTATTCCAGAACTCATGATTGATGCGACTACAGGCCACTAAGCTTTATCCTTTATGGATGGAATGTCAGGCTATAACCAAATCCGCATGTCTCCAAGCGATGAAGAACTCACTGCGTTCCGCACGCCAAAAGGGATCTACTGCTACAAAGTGATGCCCTTTGGGTTGAAGAATTCTGGTGCAACATATCAAAGAGCAATGCAGAAGATATTTGATGACATGCTCCATAAAAGCACCGAATGCTATGTGGATGACTTGGTGGTGAAGTCTAAAAAGCGGAGTGATCATCTGCAAGACTTGAGGCAAGTCTTTGAACGACTCAGACAATATCAGTTGAGGATGAATCCATTGAAATGCGCCTTCGGAGTCTTCTCAGGAAAATTTCTCGGCTTCATTGTCCGAAGTAAAGGCATAGAAATTGAGCAGGCGAAGATTGATGCAATTTTGAAGATGCCAAAGCCTCGCAACATCAGTGAGCTCAAGAGCTTGCAAGGAAAGCTGGCTTACTTGAAAAGATTTATTTCGAACTTGGCGGGCAGATGTCAACCATTCAGCCACCTCATGAAGAAAGGCAATCCATTCAAGTGGGATGAAGCTTGTGACAATGCCTTCAACAGCATCAAAGCTTACTTGATGAAGCCTCCAGTGTTGTCTGCTCCGATATCCGGACGTTCGCTGATACTCTATGTAGCTGCCCAAGAAAGATCAGTTGGGGCCTTGCTAGCACAAGAAAATGATGAAGGCAAAGAGAATGCTCTCTATTATCTTAGCAGAACGATGGTGCCAAATGAGCTGAACTATTCGTCGATCGAGAAGATATGTCGTGCGCTTATCTTTGCGATTCAGAAGTTGAAGCACTACTTCCAAGCTCATACCGTTCGACTCATCTCCAAAGCAAATCCATTGAAGTTTGTCATGTCCAAGCCATTTCTTTCTGATAGACTTGCAAGATGGTATCTTCAGTTGCAGCAATTCGAGATTGTCTATGTGCCGCAGAAAGCTATAAAAGGACAGGTCCTTGCCGACTTCTTAGCTGATCACCCGATCCCCGCTGAATGGGAGCTGACTGATGATCTCCCAGACGAAGATGTTTTGGAGGTTTAAACTTCTCTTCCATGGAAAATGTACTTTGACGGCGCTTCACATAGAGAGGGAGCCGGTGCAGGAGTGGTGTTTGTCACATCAGAAGGATATGTCTTGCCATACTCTTTCTCTTTGACTCAAAATTGCTCCAACAATGTCGCTGAGTACCAAGCCCTCATACTCGGACTAGAGATGGCAGTCGATGTGAAGCAGTTGCACCTGAATGTGTTTGGAGACTCCTTGCTTGTGGTGAATCAACTGCTCGGGATATATGAAGTGAAGAAACCAGAGTTGCTTCCATACTGCAACTATGCCCGAAGAATGATAAATTGGCTTGGAGATGTGGAGATCAAGCATATTCCAAGAGGCGAGAACAAGCAAGCAGACGCCCTTGCTAAGTTGGCATCAACCATAGCTATGCCCGAAGCAAACATCCACATCCCAGTATGCAAGAATTGGGTTATTCCACCGATCTTCAATGATGATGATGAAGAAGCCGAGAATCTTGTTGTGGAAGTCTTTGAGATAGAGAAGGAAGATTGGCGGCAACCTTTAGTTGATTATCTCCAACATGAGAAGCTTCCTCAAGATCCGCAACAAAGAGTTGATGATCGACGTCGTGCTCCCCGCTTCATTTATTACAAGGGCATTCTCTATAGACTATCATTTGATGGTGTCTTCCTAAGATGTTTGGGTTATGAAGAAGCCGTTCAAGCAATGGAAGAAGCTCACTCAGGAATATGTGGCGCACATCAGTCCGGACCAAAGCTGCATCACCGGATAAAAAGGATGGGCTACTACTGGCCGACGATGGTGAAAGATTGCATGAGTTACGCTCAAAGATGTCAAGCATGCCAGTTCCATGCCAATGTGATCCATCAGCCTCCTGAACCTTTGCACCCGACAGTTGCTTCTTGGCCATTTGATGCTTGGGGTCTTGATGTCGTAGGTCCGTTAACAATGTCTTCCGGTGGTCATCTCTACATCCTTGCTGCAACTGACTACTTCTCTAAATGGGCTGAGGCCGTACCCTTGAGGGAGGTGAAGAAGGAAAATGTTGCCGACTTCATCCGTGTCAATATCATATACCGATACGGAGTTCTGCGCTACATCCTCACCGACAATGGGCGATCTTTCTCCAACAGTCATATCGACAAACTTTGTGAGAAGTTCAACTTCAAGCAGCGGAAGTCCTCCGCATACAATGCAGCTGCTAACGGCCTTGCTGAAGCTTTCAATAAAACTCTTTGCAGCTTGTTGAAGAAGGTTGTGTCGAAGTCGAAGAGAGACTGGCATGAAAGGATGAACGAAGCCTTGTGGGCATATCGGACCACGTACAGAACTCCTACTCAAGCTACTCCATACTCGCTGAAGCCGTTGTTCCTTTGGAGAAGCAAATACCGTCTCTAAGGATGGCTATCCAAGAAGGGTTGACTGATGAAGAGAATGCACGGCTGCGTCTTGCTGAATTGGAAGCCTTGGATGAGAAGAGGTTGGAAGCCCAGCAAAGACTTGAGTGCTATCAATCCCGTCTGGCCAGAACGTTCAATAAGAAGGTGAAGAGACGTTCGTTTCAAGTTGGCGACTTGGTGCTTGCTCTAAGAAGGCCCATTGTGACAACACATCGGGTTGGTAACAAATTCCTACCCAGATGGGATGGTCCTTATGTTGTAACTAAAGTATATACAAATGGTGCTTACAAATTGATCTCCGAAGATGGAATAAGCGTCGGCCCCATTAACGGAAAGTTCCTCAAACGCTATTATGCGTGAAAGTCAAGTCTGAAGTATGCTCCACGACTCACGAGCCTAAACTGTTAGTTGCTCCTTCAAGCACGAGCCTAAACTGCAAATAGCTCCATGACGCACGAGCTTAAACTGCTAGTTGCTCCTGGTCCGCACGAGCTTAAACTGTGAACGACAAACCACCAAAGATGATTACACGTGGTAAAACTGTTAACTTATCCCACTAAAGATGTTTAAGTGGATAAATAATTTACATCCTACTGCGACTATGGTAGTAAAAAGTATACGTCCCTCCTGGCCCGCATGAGGATAAACTGTGTACGGCAAACCCCCAAATCAAATCATATTGGGATTTCTTTTGAACTACGTTATGGCTTGATCCTCTTATAGAGGTACGTAGGCAACTTAGAAGTCTCTAAGTCCAGTCATGTTTCAATTATCTTGTTGAGTTTTGAAACTTAATAAAGATATTGAACAATAAAGACGGTGTGAAAGATAAAGTGGCAAAAGCAATGGCAAAAGTAAAGTGCAGCTGATCATTCATAAGGATAAAATGGAGTTCAATACAAAGAATGCAAAAAAAAAAAAAAACCGACCATAAGTGGAACTAAACAAAAGGATCAACATCCTTTATCTCCCTCAAAGCAGTCTCCAATTTTGACTTGCACTTCTTCAAATCATCAGCTACAGTATCCTCAAGAACTGGAGTCTTCTCAATAGTGCGAACGATTGCTGCAGCGGTCTGGGCTTCATCCTTAGCATTCCGAGCAGATTGTTGGTCTTGCTCCAGTGTCAAAAGAAGCATCTTCTTCTTTCTCTCCAGTTCATCAAGCTCCGCTTGAGTAGCTTCGACCTTCCTGGATGCCTCTGCGTCATTCACCTTGCAAGTATGAAGATGGTTGTTTGCCTCCTCCAAGCGCTGATCAAGAGTTTCTTTGTCCATGCCATCTATAGACTTCGACCTCACAGCATCATATGCATCAGCCTTGTCGAATAAGGCTGTCAGCTCACCCTTCAAGATGGAAGAATCGACTCGATCAAACCTTTTCATCTCTTCCAATATAAGCGGCACTTGCTCCTTCATGGAAGACAGCATGTTGATAGGAGTCCTGATGATCTTGGCAATGAAGTCCTTCCACAAAGCAGCTACATAATTCCGCTGATGGTCTTCAATAAATCTTTCGCCATGAAAAATAGAAGTCCCATCCTTGCGAGGAGGCTCAAGCATAGGAGTCTGAGTAGGCCTCGTTGATGCTGTCACAGAATGAGAAGACACTTCATCATCCGATTGAGCTTCTTCAGTGCCAAGAATCTCATGAACAGTCTGAAAAAGGCAAAATGAGAAATATAAGAAGATATCAAAGGGAAATACAAGTTAAGGATAAAAGATATACCTTCTTTCTTAGACGAGAGGCTTCAGAGTCAACTATATCTTCAATAACCTTGGAGGATTCCTTACGCTTCTGACGCTTCCAGTTGACATCTTCACGTCCGCTTTGACTCGTGGATTGTTGAACAGTCGGTTTCCTCTTTTGCTTCTGCAGCTGCTCGATATCTTTGGAAGATGGAATCGTCTGGCCAGGTGAAGTTACTTTCTCTTGAACAACCCGAGAAGTAAGATCATCTACATCCACCACTTCCTTTGACAGCGCCAAAATGGGCTTTGACCGGACCTAGTCATCAATATGGTGCTCCAAGTACGTGCCATGGACTTGTCTCCACCATTTCTTATACTCTGAAGTGGAATATGTTCGAACATTCGGAGGAGTAGCAGGAAAATATATATTGGAGAATGTCCTGCGCCAAATGCACCATCTCCAGCAATGAACTCCTCTGATCAGTGTACCCTCACGCTTGTCACTTCCTTTCATCATCCCGGGCAATTCTTGATAGAAGCCAAACTGGCGGCTGAATCGATGTGGACTGTAAGGTTCAAGAATGAAATGATCGTCTTGCCTCAACGGAAGAAAATTTGATCGGAGAGTCATGAAGTAGTTCCATATACCTTTCTGTCCGTCTCCGTTGTCAAAGTATGCAACACGTTCATTTGCAAGGTGGCATGTCAGTGTAACTTGTTCCGCCTTATGAATGCGCTTGCGAGCTTCGGCTGGGTCATAGTATCGAGCACCATTCTCCCCAGAATGAAGTACCATCGGAGGCATGCCTAGTCTGCGGCTTGACATGTAGTGCGTCTTGAAGTAGTGTGCTAGCCAAGCATATACGAAGTGTACCGGAAAGGTTGATTGTCCATCTGATGGGTTTTGTCTGTTTGAAATCTGATTCAGGCCTCTATAGATGCTTGCTAAGACTGGAACAGCAAGCCCGACCTCTTTACCTTTGGCCATTAGACATGCCATCTTGAAAGTACTTGGTCTGATCTGATCCACATCTTCATTGGGCAGGATGAAAGTACATAGCCAGCAAGCTAAAAAGGCAGCCAAATATATTTCTTCATGTCTCCATCGCTCAAGGCCTAGCTTCTGGAATGCCAACATCTCAGCTGAAGTAAACGGCTTGTACTCACTCAGGTTTCCAGTAGGATTGCAAGTTGACTTTGGACGATAAGTTTTCTTCATCTCAACACGAGTAGGTGGTTGTTCGTACTTCAAGGATTTGATCGACCAAAATCCAATCCACTGGGAGATAGATACTTTGGCTTCTGGTGCATTTCTTCGAAGGAGGTGATAGGCATGAAACAAGACTTGGCAGCTCTGAGGAATGTAAAAGTCACCATCTCCAGTCCTATCCAGCAGCTCCACTTCATCTGGCACGACTTCGTCGAACAAGTAGCCTGACAAAGGAAGTCCCATCCAGTGATGAAGATCCCAAAGTGATATGGACATTTCTCCAAGGCTTGTCAAAAGAGTGTTGGTGGAAGGGCACCATGCTTCACAGAAAGCCTTGATAAGCTCCGAGCTGTAATTATAGGTGAAAAGTGATGCAAAGACAGCTTCATAAATCTGGGCAGCTTGAAGAGTCTTCTTGCAACGGCTCAAAATATCCTCGGCCCATTCCCAGTAGCCTCCAATAAAGTGGAATTCTCCAGCAAATGAAAGAGGACCACCCCATCCTGCTTTGCCCATAACGATGCGTCGCCCTAATGTTGGTAGAGGCTCTACATTGCTAGGAACAGGTTCCTCATGGTTGGCTGCTTGTAAGACCCATGCCTTTGACGTCTTGGATATTGAGACTTGTTTAGACCAATCTTTAAGGTGAAATTCGTTGTTTGTCTTTGGTACTCGGTCTGCATATTTGCCAATCGCTGGCTTCTCAATACGAAGGTGGGTCCCTTCATCCAATGACTGATGTTCATTATTGAGGATAATAAGGTGGCGAACTACTGATGGAAGCTTGGAAGATTTGAAGTGAACCATGATGAGGAGTTTGAAGCTAAAGGACTGCAAAACAAAAGACCAAAAGATGAAGGTCAAAATTGGCAAAAAAAATTATGGGGGCAAAATCATAATTAAATAATTTGATGGCTAGAAATGCAGTTTCTACAAATCCTAGGGTTATTTAAATATATTTGGACCAGATAAATTATTTAGCATGAATAAATGGGTCAATTTAATTATTTAATTAAATATCCAATTCATGATTAAATTAAATGTCCCTTATAATTTTAAGTCCAAGAAGCCCAATTCATAAATGTAAAGTCTAAGAAGTCCAAGGCTATTTATTTTTCATGACGAAGCCCAACTTTAGAAGCCCATTTAAAGAATTAAGTTAAAGGGTGGCCTAAGCAATTAAATTGAGCAGATCAATTTTCACTTCTAAGAACAATGTGTTTTTTCAGTTTCAATTTGGCCAAAATCTCGACGCCAATTGTGCCGCAAGCCACACCAGAAGCTATCTTTCATGCACCGCCTTTCTTCCACTTAACTGAAGAGCACCTGGGATCATTCCAATCTCAGTTGGAAGATTGCGTTCCGAACTCAGCCGGAAAGGACCGCGATTGAAGCCTGGCAGTTTCC
>JAPKLY010001716.1:11098-36822 GCA_026898435.1 Prunella vulgaris
GAAAGGACCGCGATTGAAGCCTGGCAGTTTCCGAACTCAGCCGGAAAAGAACCGCGATTGAAGCCTGGCAGTTTCCGAACTCAGCCGGAAAGGACCACGATTGAAGCCTGGCAGTTTCCGAACTCAGCCGGAAAGGACCGCAATTGAAGCCTGAAGAGTTTCCGAACTCAGCCGGAAAGGACCGCGATTGAAGCCTGGTAGTGTCCGATCTCAGCCGAAAAAAAAATCAAGCATAAATGATGCCGCCGGATAAGTGATTACTGTCGGAGATTCTGGCCGTCAATCGCAGTTCACGCACACATCAATGGGTAAGTTTGAAAAATCCGATCTCAGCCGGAAAATCACACACACCCAGCCGATTATGCCCCGTGAACATAGCGTGACGATCACAGAACACGCCCAAATCCAACCGCCTCGCGCTGTCCTCCAATTCTGCCTCTGTAATCAAATCCGCCGCGATGCCCAAATCCTGCGAAGGATCCGCCCAGAAGCCACCATCTCAGTCATGCATCGCCTTTATTCTGTGCGTTGCCGGAAATACGTCATTCCCCTGCAAATTTCGCCCAAATCACAAAGCCCTGCTACTGTCATGGGAAGTTGAACAGCCCAACAGTCGTTCGTTAGAAAACCACGCCGCCACGAAGATCCGCCTACAAATCACCGCCTGCCGCTGATAATTGCCCTTCGCCGTTAAGGTCTGGTCGCACACCGCTACCCCTGTTTTACTCAGAAATCCCTTCGCTGAAGACGGCCATAAATCCGCTGCGAATCAGAATAACCGCTGCCTACGCCACCGGTTGAGAATCCAGAAACTCACGCCGCCGGTTATGCCCAGAAATTACCGCTTCTCGTACAAGAAAACCGCTGTCGGATATTCAGCCTTACGCTGATGTGCTCGCAGTCACAGTTCGGCCACGACCCAGACACCAATTACTACTACTGTATACACAGAAATCCAGGCAGAAAAAGCAGCGACGATAAAAAGAAAAGAGAAAAAAAGAAGTTACCTTTGGAGTAAATTTCTCTCTTCACTGCTGTTATGCGTCAATGGGTACTTGTGCTATGAAAATAATGGAGAGTTAAAAAACTACCCTTATAAGGTTTGACTCGCATAAAAAGAGAAAAAAAAAAAAGAGAATACCTTTGCAATCTCTGATGTTGCTGTGATGCTTGCACTATTCTGCCTGTTGAAGGAATCGAGAAAGAAAAGCTCTTTTATGAGATGGTTACGACTTGAAAAGAAGAAGGGCAGTAAAGAAAGGGGAAAAGAGTAGATGATTTACCTTTATATTTGTAGAGGAAATCGCTGAAGGTTGGCAAATTGATTTGCAAATTGCTGGAAATCAAGAAAATCTGGGAAGAGATGGAAATTTTCCAAATATTCGATTGTCGATTCCTTGAAAATTGGGTCAAATTAAGTTGGGCCAATTAAGGGATCTGGGCCGACTTAATTAAATGAAGTTGGGCTCAATATAAAAAAAACAAACAAACAATTGGGTTTTAAAAAAAAGGGTTATGGGCTCAAATAAAATAAATGAAGCCAATTTAAATACTCTTCAAATTAATTTTTGAGCTAAAGATTGCTTAAAATTAATTGTGTCGGCTCACATATATACATTCCTCCAAAGTTCAAGTTCAAGCGAGGATCAAATTTCGTGCTTCACTCACTCCAAGTTCAGAAATGACCGTGAACAAAGCACGAGGGGGCATTTGTAAGCAAATAAATTTTGCTACCCAATTAAATAATGACACGTGTATAAATTAAATAAATATCAACATATATTGCTATTTTAATTTTGAGGATTTATCAAATTAATTCTCTAATTAAATAGTAAAATGATATTTATTGTACACGGTACAAGTCATTATTAAATTACGAGTCTCCTGGTACTCGTAAATGTCAATAAATGGCTGATTTGCCCTATTTATGAAGACGGCGGTAATCAATCAAGCTAAATATGGTTGATTCGTAAATCCTGCCAATCAAATCAGCATCAGCCAACCAGAGTGCGCCACGTGTCAGCGCAAGAATGGAAGGCTCTTCACTCTCCACCTTATAAATAGGGGTGAAGTTCATGCATTTTCATACAACGAAAAGCATAAAAGACGAACAAGCAAGCAGCAATCCTCTCGACGAGCAATCTGCGAGCTAAGAAGAAGATTCAAGCCATTCTTCGAAGATTCAAAGTGTTCTTCACCAAATCTGAAGACGTTCTTCGAAGTTCAAGCCGTTCTTCGTCAAATCCTTCAAGAAACGACATTTGATCCAAGACAAAGGGCCTCCATCCTTCCGATCCGGCGTTTTTCTTGAAGAACAACTTGAAGATCATCAAGTGTTCTTCGCCATCTTCAACTGTTCTTCTTCAAATTCATCCAGAAACACAGTTTGATCCAGAATCAAGGAGTGAATCCCTCTGATCAGACGTTTCTACCTTGAAGATCAACTTGAAGACTCTAAGTGTTCATCACCACCTTCAAGTGTTCTTCGTCAAGTTCATCCACAAACGCACTCCGATCAGAGATCAAGGTCCAAGACCCCTCCGATCCAGTGTTCCAGCTCAAATCAAGACTTGAAGATTCGAAGGCCGTTCTTCATCAAATCTGAAGCGTTTTTCATCAAATTCTTCAAAGACTTCGCTCGATCCAAATCAAGACAGTTTCATCCTTGGATAAGCGTTTCAAGTCAAAGTCCGCGCCCAGTCAAGTCAAAGCCGACTTCAAAGCCAAGTCAAAGTCAAGACCAAAAGCTAAGTCAAGGTTGAAGGAGAATCAGAGGACCAAGTCAGAGAGAAGAACCCCAACATTCAAGAAAATTGTTGTATTTCAATTTCAAGTGTTAATAATTTTTTTTTTATTACACAAGAATTGTTATTACAGTATGATTTTGTGAGTTTATCCTAATTGAAGGTTAGATGATTAGATTAATGAGGTATGTTTGATCAATTGCTTGTTGTGCTCTTTTAATTCATATGGGTAGATTGTTTGTTGCAACGAGAGTTGGATAGGCACGTTTAGTTCATATGGGTGTGAGTTCGATTTTGTGATTTGAGTTAATATTGGATTATCGCAACGAGAGTTGGGTAATTTTCATTAGAAAATCCATTAATCTACATTAATTGCTTGAATTAACCTTTAAGTGATTAGTGAGGGGACCAAAGGTGGGGCACCTTAGTATACGAGTGGAAAAGCACGCTAGGATTTTTCTTAGCCTTGTGCGATTACCCGGGTGGGAAACGGTGAACTATTCCTATAACAATCTACATGCTTAATTGACGCGTTAATCCTAGGCTTATCCAGTATGGTTTAATGTGTTATTTTACGTGATTGCTCCTATCTTTGACCAACAAAAGGGATAAACGAACCTGTCGAATCATTAGTTGATTACCCCGTAATGAAGAACACCCGAACACACTTTTCTCGTATTTGTTATCTTCGTAGAATTGTTTACTTGTTTGCTATTTCTTGTGTTTTATTTAGTAAATTTCTTAGTTTTAGTTTAATTGCTTTGTTCTAGTTAATTATTGCTATTTTAGATTGTTGCTTTAGTTAATTGGGAACAAAATCGTTTACACTACAATCAAGTGCCGACATATAGTTCTAGGGCTACATTAGCCACTAATCCCGTGGATTGATATTTTAACCGGGCACTTACCTTTATTGCACGAACTTTCTACACTTGGGAAGTAAGTGTTTGTAAAACACGTGTCAACTATTTGCTCAGGATCATAACTGTCATCATACTAAACTGAAGCATACTTGCATTGTTTTGGAAACCATCAGGACTGACTTTGTCAACCTGACCTTAAAACTGTGGACCAGCCATAACCACGTTTTTACTAAGCAAACTGATAAGTTTTCAGGAACTAAAATGAGTAGAAACTTAAGGGCTCACATTCCGCACTAAACTGAGCTTACTGAGATAGTAGCCCAACTGACTAGCTTCCGAGCGGTCAGTAGGATTGTTATCTCTACTGAGCTTCTGAGAGAACAACTCTGACTTAGCTTCTTTGGTTCGTTACTGATTCGTCCCTGCTGCCCCTGAGGATCATCAGTTCACTGAACACATCAGGATCTTCCTGACTAAGTCTGAAAGAGAATTTTCCTGAGTCTTTCGGGAAAATCTGACATCAGTGTATTCCCCCACATACACTGATTTATACTCGTTTCGGGACCAACAAGTGGTATCAGAGTAGTGGTTCAAAAGACCACTTACTTTGTTTACCAACAGTTTCTGAGGAGAAAATTTTGGTGGTCAGCTGAACTGATCTTGTTTCTGAAAACTTGCATATCATGGCATCTGGTTCTAAGCGTCTTGAAGGCAGTCTTCCTGAATTCTCTATTGATAATTATGATTATTGGAAATTCAGGGTCCTTGCACATCTCTACTCCATCCATGATCAGATGCCACAGGTGATTGAGTATGGTCCGATCAGATTTATGAGAAATCTTCAGACCACCTGGCCCGTAGCTGGTAATGTCCCTGTTCCGGCTGCCGGAGATGAGCTTGTGGAGAGGTCCGTGCTTAGGCTCATGCATCTGACGACTGCAAAGGAGATCTGGGATGCACTGAAGTAGATGAGTGAGGGCTCAGAGAAGATCAAGGAGAACAAGCGTGATCTTGCAATCAGGAATTTTGAGGCCTTTCGGATGCTAGAAGTAGAGTCCATCGATCAGATGGAAGCTCGGTTCATTAAGATGATGAACGAGCTAGCAACCCTTGGGAACGACTTTCCTAAGAGGGAGGTGTCATTTAAAATTCTGAACTGTCTCCCTGAAAGATGGGACACAGGAGTTATCTTGTTGAAGAACACTCAGGATCTCACAAACATTCCTTACTCTCACCTATTCTCAGAGTTAAAGGCTCTGGAATTCAACCTCGATAAGAGGAAGAAGAAAGGTGTTGTCAGTGAGGATGTGAGTGAGGAGAAGACACCTGAGAAGGAAAAGAGTGTGGCTCTTAAAGCTACTCCTGAGCCTGAGGCTGGATCTGGCTCGAAATCACTCAGAGAGATGAACAAGGATGAGCTAGCCCTGGAGTATAGCCTGATGGCGCGACGATTCGAGAAGCTGAACTCTCATTTCGGCAGGTATAAGAAGTTTTATACTAACAATCGTAACCGTAGGTATTCCAGCCCCAGGAGATCGAGCCCCCGGAGGGAAGAGAGGAGGGGTTCCGAATCCAGGAGAGAACGAGATGAGCCTGAGCGACATAGAGATGAGAAAAGCTCCAAGAGGAGAGATGATGCTGATCCCAGAAGATCCAGCTTCAAGCCTGAAAGATCATCAGGGAGCCGGAGGGAGTCATCTGATAAAATGTACACTGACAAAAAGGGTATTTCTGATGTAGATCAGTGTTACCACTGCCACAAGACCAGACATTATCAGTATGATTGTCCGGAGCTCAGTGCTCGTGAGCGAGAAGATTGGAGAGCCAAGAGAGAGCTCAGGGCATCAGACCGGAGAGCAATGCTTGTTGAGGATTCCTCATATTCAGATGGCCCAGGACGCCAGTCCCCTGAACTCTTCTCCGATGAGGAGTATGATGATCTCTGTCTGATGGCAGATGATGAGGTATGTTCTTCGGCCTCTTCTCCTGATCACTTACCTGAGCTTAGCTCAGACTCAGCAGGAGAACTCGACCTTTAGCTCGCCCTAGAGCAATTGATGGTTGACTTCTCAAGGCTGCAGGAGACTCATATTCACACAGTGGATGTAAACGCACAACTGAGTGGGGAGAATGATTGGTTAACTGAGTCTCTCAGATTGAGAGATACTGAGGAAGCCCTCAGGCTAGTAAATCTTCAGGAAGAGTTGCTTCATGCTCGGAATAAGCATGATGAAACTCCACTCGAGATTAAAAGACTGAAAGGTGTAATCAGCTCACTGATTGAGACTCGTGACACTGATTTGCTCAGGAACAACTGATGATTAAGCGAATTACTCTAAGGGAGATGTTAGAAACTGAGTGGCAAGCTCGCCTTTGTGCTGAGCAAACTGCTTGGGATCTTGAGCTGATCTCAAAGGAAAATGCTCATGAAAAACTGGTGCTTGAGTACACCAATGAGATTGAGGCCCTGAAAAAGGAAATGGGCACCTTGAGGAAAAGCTGAAGAAGTTACACACATCTTCCCAAGTGGTTGATGAGTTAACAAGTTTCTCTCAGCTGACTGATGGTGCAAAAGCTGGGTTAGGCTATGATGCCTCTAAAGACCCAAAGGGCAAGAAGAAGAAAGGTGTTTCAGGGAGCATCTCTCAGAAGAAGTTTGTCCCTGCCCAAACTAACGACAAGAGCCCAAGTGTTGCTCGTCAGGATAAAGGCAAAGGGAAGGAGAAAGTGCCTGAGCCTGTTAGGCAAAGGACTGAGGAATCTAGGCCGAAACCTAAAGGAAAGGCAAAAGTTCCTCATCATGAGTCGAGGAAGAAGGACCAAGGGAACTCCAAGGCTCAGCCTAGGAACCCTCAGGCTGGAAAGGACTCAGCCCCAAGTACTTCTCAGGCTCAGCCTAGAAATACTCAGGGCAGATGGAACTCTGGTCAGGGGAGACCTCAGGCAAGGCCAAGGACTACTGAGGTCCAGAGGCCTCAGACAGGGCACAGGGCCCATCAGGAGCGTCCCAATCCTCAGAGGAGAAGGACAAACCAAATGGCCCCTGAAAGGCAACGGAGACCTGACTCCGATAACACTCAGGTCAGACCTCAAGTGCCTAGAGGTCAGGCCCGAGCTGCTCCTTCTCAGGACAGACCTCAGCTCAATGCACCCAGGCCAAGGAGGAACAAGAGGCCCGCCCCCAGGAATCAATCCAGGGCTCCTGAGACTCAGGCTGACAAACATACACCCTCAACTTCCCAGGCACAAAGGAAGAAGAGGACATTGTATGTTGATATTTCAGGAAGACAGGTTTACACTTCTGATGCCATCAGAATTGTTAATCAAATCTGGATCCCGAAGGGTATGGCTGACACTGTAGGACCCAATACGAGATGGGTACCTGAGGCCTGATTCTTTTCAGGTCGCTGCGGGCTACAAGAAGAAGAAGGAGGATCTGATGAAGGACTGGTACTTGGACTCAGGGTGTTCCAGGCACATGACCGGATTTTGTGATCTCCTTCAGGACTACGTAGCTCAGGAAGGCCTGCAGGTAACCTTTGGTGATAACTCTAAGGGTTTCACTAGAGGATTCGGTACCCTTGTTGTTGGTTCAGTGAGAGTGCTTAATGTATCCTATGTTGAGGGTCTTAGGCATAACCTGCTTTCGGTCAGTCAGTTTTGTGACCGTGGATATAGTGTAGAGTTTACATCTAACATATACCTTGTGAAAGACAAATCTACACTGCAGGTTCTGATTACAGGTGTCAAGAGAGGGAATGTATATTTTGCTGACTTTAGAAGCAGCTCTCCTGAAACTTGTTTGGTCGCTAAGAGTTCTTCAGAACTCAGTTGGCTTTGGCATAAACGCCTGAGTCACTTAAACTTCAAGATTATTAACAAAATCTCTCGACTTTCTCTTGTAGAAGGTCTACCCAATGAAGTTTTTAGCAAAGACCACATGTGCGGAGCATGTCAGGAAGGCAAGCAAACCAAAGCTTCATTCAAGGAGAAAGATGTCTTCTCAACTGACAGAGTGCTTCAGCTCCTGCACATGGATCGCTTTGGTCCGATTACTCCTGTCAGCATGAATGGTAGGAAATATACCCTTGTTGTTGTTGATGATTATTCCAGGTACACATGGGTGATTTTCTTGCTGAACAAGAAGGAGACTCAGGTCAAGCTTCCTGAGTTACTCAAGAAATTAAGTACTGAACAGGGTTAGAGCATCGTCAAAATCAGATCAGATCGGGGAACTGAGTTTATTAACTCAATTATAACTGATTTTTGTGGTATTGCTCATGAGACTTCTGCAGCCAGGACCCCTCAGCAGAATGGGGTAGCTGAGAGAAGGAACCGGACCCTGAAGGAAGCTGCCCAGACCATGTTGGCTGAGTCAGGACTGCCCAAGAAGTACTGGGCTGAAGCAATCCACACTGCTTGCTACACTCAGAACCGATCTATGCTGAACAAACAACATGCTCAGACACCTTATGAAACTTGGAATAAAAGGAAGCCTCGCATCTCCTATTTCCATATTTTTGGGAAAGACCAGCTGAAAGCCTTTGATAGCAAGTCTGATGAGGGAGTTTTCTTTGGATACTCCTCAGTCAGCAAAGCTTTCAGGGTGTATAACTGTCGGACCCTTTGTGTAGAGGAAACACCTCATGTTGTGTTTGATGAGACTGCATCAGTGCGTAGAAAACATGTTTTGAGTCCTGACACTGAGGGGGTTACCAAGAGGATGACAAGACTAAGCCTGAAGAATCCTGAGTTCAAGGTCAAATTCGTGAATGCTCCCAAGGGATGGGATGATGATGACGATCAGGATGGACCTCAGGCCAACCCTCAGCAAGCCCCAGCCTCGGAGAATGTTGAGTCTCAGACGGAGGCACAGACTCAACCTGAGGTACGTACTGTCGGTGATGATGCTTCTGCATCTAAGACAGTTACTGAGTCCACCTCTGTAAGGGGAACCAATGTCCCTGATATTTGCCAACCCTCAGGAAATGGCTCAGTATCCCCTGTTCTTGCTCGTTCCGCTTCTCTGCTTATTATTATCAAAACTAACATTTCAGGTTCAGGCGAGGGAACGTCAGCAGCTCCCAGTGCAGCCGTCAGCAGGAGACGGTGACTAGATGATCACTCATTGGCTGACATCATTGGTGATGTCAATGAGGGGGTCAGGACAAGGTTGTCCTGAGGTGAGAGTGCTATGTTTTGCTGCTTCCTGAGTGATTAGGAACCAAAGAGCATAGAAGAAGCTCTTGCTGACCCTAACTGGATCCTAGCCATGCAGGATGAGCTCAATCAGTTTGAGCGGAATCAGGTTTTGGAGTTAGTTGAGAGACCTAGGCGTCAACATGTAATTGGCACCAAGTGGGTCTTCAAGAACATGAGGGATGAGAAGAATGTTGTTGTAAGGAATAAGGCCAGACTAGTGGCAAAGGGTTACTCTCAGGCAGAAGGAATCGACTATGATGAGACCTTTTCTCCGGTCGCAAGATTAGAGGCAATCAGGCTATTTTTGGCATATGCAACATTCAAGAAGTTCAAAGTGTATCAGATGGACGTGAAGAGTGCTTTGCTGAATGGTGTAGTGAACGAGGAGGTTTATGTTAAGCAACCTCCAAGGTTCGAAGTCGGTGACAAGGTATATCACCTGAAGAAAGCTCTTTATGGCCTGAAGTAAGCCCCAGAGCTTGGTATGATACACTCTCCCAGTTCCTGATAGACCACTGGTTCGTGAAAGGAACAGTGGACATGACCCTCTTCAGGATATCCGAAGGGGAGGACTTTCTCTTTGTTCAGATTTATGTGGATGACATAATATTTGGATCTCCTAATCTGAAGCTTTGTGAGAAATTCTATAAGCTGAAGACTGGGAAATTTGAGATGTCAATGATGGGTGAAATGAACTTCTTCTTAGGTCTTCAGGTCAGGCAATCTAACTCCGGAATCTTCATAAATCAGTCCAAGTATGCGAGAGACTTAATTCAAAAGTTTGGAGTTCAGACCAACAAAGTCTCACGTATTCCCATGAACACAAATGAGAAGATGGATTCTGACAAGGAGGGGAGCTCAGTGAATCAGACTGAATATAGGGCACTGATTGGATCTTTATTGTACCTGACTGCAAGTCGTCCTGACATCACTTATGCAGTCGGAGTTTTTGCAAGGTATCAGTCTGATCCGAAGAAGAGTCATCTAGAGAGTGCCAAAAAGATACTGAAATACCTGAAGGGTACAGTCAATTTAGGACTTTGGTATCCCTCTGATGACAACCTAGAACTGACTGGGTATTCTGATGCTGATTATGGAGGCTGTAGGATTGATAGAAAATCAACTACATGCACATGTCAGTTTCTAGGGAGTAAACTGATCTCTTGGTTTTCTAAGAAGCAAACCAGTGTTGCAACGTCTACTACTGAGGCTGAGTATATGGCGGCTGGCAGTTGTTGCTCTCAGATCCTTTGGTTGGAGCAACAACTGAGAGACTACCAAATAGAGGCCACTGATGTCCCAATTTATTGTGACAATAATAGTGCCATTGCCATATCCCAAAACCCAGTCTTACACACAAGGTGTAAGCATGTAGACATTAGGCATCACTTTATAAGAGATCATGTTTAGAAGAAGGATATAAGGATGGAAAGGATCCCTACTGACAAGCAGAGAGCTGACATCCTGACTAAGGCTTTGCCTGAAACCAGGTTTGTTGAGCTGTCAGTAGAGTTAGGACTTCTTGACCCAGGAGTAGATGGTTCAGTATGAACCTCAGTTCAGGATTGAACAAGGTGGTCAGGAGGAATGACTAACTCAGGATCAGGTTGCAGGTAGATGAATGGCTTTCAGAGGGAACTGACATCAGATTTGGATCTTCAGGATCAGAATAGAGTTAGGTTCAGGACACAGAGCTCAGGAGTTGTCACCCTGATCAGTCTCAGAGGTATCAGTCAGGTTTCTATATCTGACTGACTGGTATGTATTATTGAACCTTTGCTTTAATTATGGCATGCTTGCATCATTTCTGATCATGTCTGACACCACATCAATCACAGGTTTTTAAACTTTCATCCCAGCCGTTCATTTATTATTCAGTTTTAATTAAATGCAAAGTGCGTATTTATTTCAAACATTCTTCTGACACGCATTAAATGCAAAGTGAGCGGGAACAGTTTTCCATAAAGTTTGAATTATTAGCTTTGAAAACTGAATTTGGTAAAGTTTTATTCCGGATATACCCCTTCTTCTAATCCGTTGAATTTTAAAAGACTTTCAATCAAATCCGTTCATTAAAACTAAATCTTTGGGTATAAAAGGAAGCTTTGTGCACATTTCACAATTTGAGCACTCATATTTTCTAACCCAAACGTTTCTGCAAATTATCTCTCTCATTTTCCTTGCCTCCATGGCTTCTTCTGCTGCTCAATCTCTCAAAGACACTAGGAGGTTTCACGCTGCCATCTCCGAAGTTGAGTCGAAGGTGTCTTACGAGTGGCTGGTGGATTTCTCACATCGATCCACCATCAAGGAGCTCTCTCAGGTCTATGGAGCCATCAATCAGGCTGGGCTCCTAGATTTCATCACCAAGAAGCCAGCCAAGACCTGTCCTCATCAGATCATTGCTTTCTACGCCAATCTGAAGATGAACGAGGATGATGAGTGGGAATCAGTGATTCCACTAAGGCGCTCGGTGGAGAAGAATGGGAAAAAAGTAGTTCAACATTTCACTGAGAGGATCCAGGTCAGGGACCTCATCAGGAAGACCTACAATCTGCCTCATTCTACTGAAGAGAAGTAGTTGGCAGACCTGACTGCTTACAAGGCTGGAGAGGAGCAGGATTGTATGAATGAGTACCTGATCGTTCCTACAACAATCTTCAGCACAATGAACAAGAAGCTACTGAAGCCTGAGTACAAGCTCTTGTTCGAGGTAGTCGTTCAGAGTATCATGGGCTTCATGGGTGGCATGGAGCAGATCAGTCAGCCCAAGATCAGGGGTTTGGCTGCCGTGGTGGACAATGCTCTGATAGATTGGGAGGAGTTCTTCCTTCAGAAACTTGTCCAGGAGGCGAAGAAGGTCAGGTTGATGGTAAACAAGATTGTGCTGGACAAGAATCCTCACTTTGGATCGAGGATGTCAGTGATGCTTCAAAGCTTTCTTGGAGATGTTGATAGGGAAGCTTGTGAAGACTTCAAGGATAAGAATATCCTTTTCAAGAACTCAGCTGACACCATCAAACAGATGCTTGACACTGAGGTCAAGAAGGTTGTAAGAGGAAAAAGGAAGGGAAAGTCAGCAAGTTCAAAGGCTCAGGAGGAGCCAGTGAAGTCAGGACCGAAGAGAGTCAAGGTTAAGGGGATTGTGATCGGGGAGAAAAAGATGATGCTTCATGACTCTAACACTGAGTCCGATCACCCTGATCAACCATCCGAATCAACCGCCACTCTTGCTGCTGTGCCAATTTCTTCCTTGGCACCCACTGATATTCCTTCATCAGAGACCGCCGCAGCATCTGGCACTGAGCTGGTACCTCAGGTGGAGGTGGCTCAAGTTGAGGGGGAACAGGCTGTTCAGGAGCCTGTTCAAGAGCCTGTTCAGGAGGACCCAGTGATGAAGATTGTGGAGGTCTTGGGTGAAGATGAGGTTCAGGCTGAAGCATCGGTGCCTTCTCAGGAGGAGCACGAAGGTGAAGGTGAAGGAGGAGAAGTTGCTCAGGAGGAGTAAGGGAGTTCTGATGCCGGAGAAGGTGAGCATCAGGAAGTTGTGGGCATGGAGGCTCAGGAGGAGCTCCATGATGAGGGTGTTGAGGTTAATCGGGGAAGAAAGTGGACTGTTTCCGATGAAGCTGAGTCCAAGTCTGATAAACCGGAGGAAGCAGAGGAAGAAACTCAGGAGGAGTCCACAACACCAAAGCTAACTCCATTCGAGATGGATGTCAAATGTCAGGCCATCAGGTTTGTCGATCAGCACTTTCCTGATTTGGAGAAAGAATATGGTGAGGAGGTCATCAGACTGAGGGTCTTGGTGATGATGAGGAAGGCCTCAGTACCCGAAGTTGTTGCCCTAATCAAAGCTATCGGAGAAGACAACCTCAAGGATGAAGAGCAGAGAATTCTAGACTGATTTAGGCTCCGTTCTTATGCCCAAGTCATCAACAAAGAAGACTTCTTCCGGGTAGTCAGGGCCAATAATCCTCAACCCAACCCTTCTATGGCACTTGTGCCAGTAGTCGGGGAAGGTGTGACCTCGGGAGGAGGTGCACCGGCCGATGAAGCACTCCCAGGGACCGGGACTGCTGAGGCTTCTGGAGAGGTCCCAAAGAAGGTTGCCACCAAGTCTAAGTCAGCAAAGAAGAGGAGAACCCGAACCATCGTAGTGGGAGTGTCGCTGATGGGGAGGACTATCTTGGGTAAGCTCGATCGTCAGCGTGAGAAGATCAAGAAACTCAATGCTGAGTTGGGCAAGGCTAGGAAGGAATCAGCTGATAGATTCCTGAGCCTTGAACAACAACTATCCTCCGGAGTCACTACTGATCAAGTGCAAGAAATGATTAACACTTCTCTCAGTGGCCTAGATGACAAGATCAAGGCACTGATCGCAGAAGTACTGAAGGGGCAGGAGGCCCAGATCAGGACAGTGGCTCAGGAAGAGGCCAAGAAGGGAGATGACACACTTTTGACCAAGTGGAGAGAAGGTCAGAAGGCTTCTGAGTAAGCATTGCACAAGTCACTAAACACAATGCTCATTGACAGCCTGAAAAGGAAGGATGAAGTGGCTGCAATGCGGAAGGAGTTTGACAGTCATCTGACCGAGAGCCTGCTCAGAGCTGAGGCCAATGAAAAGCTGGCTAAGGAGTTCAGGGTGGTGGCCGATCAGCAAGCATCTCAGGGGATCCTAATTCAAGATATTCAGAAGAAAGGCGATGAGGACAAGGACCCTTTTGATGCTGCCAAAAAGGGGGAAGGGAAGAAAGCTCTGAAAAATCCCAAGTTGGCTCAGAAGCGGAAAACTGATGTTTCCGTGGAAGATCTGATGGAGGAGTGTGAGGAGAAATGCTTCCCTGGTGATCCCATTGTTGAGGGAAGGAAGAAGACAAAGCAGCTAACTCTGGAGACTGCGATGCAGGTCAGGAGCCAGGCTACTGAGCTCCAAAAGCTGAAGGAAGGCATGGCTGTGCTGAAGGAGAAAACTGATCCTAAGAAAAAGCCTGCCCCTGAAACTGGGAAGAAGAAAGCTGCTGCGTCTAAGAAGAAGGTTGATGCTCAGGATGCCGGTCCCTGTGTGTTTGAGTATGTCGACAATTTTGTACCTCCTGACCTGAACGAGACTTGGGTTCCGATCAAGAAGGAGTTTGTCGATCAGTACTACGTTGTGTGGAACTGGCTGAAGACATCCGAAGGCAAGGACAAGAACACCATCTTTGTCGAATGGATGGCTCTGCATCACAATGAACTCTGGGGAGAAATCGTTCGTCATGCTGACAGAGCAGGAGTTCAGATCAGGGCACCTGAGCACATCACCTATCCGCCTCCAACCCTCGGCATCAACAACCACCTGAACATGGATCTGATCAGAAGTGAGATTGCTATGATTGCATCAAGAACTGGAGCTCTCAGAGATCAGAAGATGTTTCATGAGGTCAAGCTAAGAGTCCTGAAGAAGTATGAGATTTCTTTGGCTAGGTGGGATGATGAAGACTAGAATAGTTTGTCAGGATCTTTGTTTCAGGATTTTGTAATAGTTTCAGGACAACTTGTACTTAACCGTTATATTAATGAAACTATTTTATTCCTGAGACAACATCTCGTTGACTCCTGATTTACTTTTCTGCTCTTTATCAAGAACTGTACTAACCCTTTCCTGTTTCCATCTTATAGAACTAAGGACCTGATATAGGTTCCTGAACTGAATACTGATGATATCAGTAACTTGTTTAGATGGTAGGATTTTTCTAAGGGTTTTGGCATCATCAAAAAGGGGGAAATTATTGGGACAATCTTAAGTGTTTTGATTAGATCCTAAAACCACTTGATGAATTTGCCTAAGTATAGTTCATCAGGATGATAGACTCAGGATAGATAGGTTAGAATAGATTTTTCTATTCACAGGTATTCAGTTCAGGGGGAACGTACTGAGGAGTGAAGACTGATGGAGACGTCCTTAAAATCTGAAGTCTGAAGTATCTCCAACCCTGAAGGTTTGATCGTCCTGAAGATGATCAACCTGAAGCTGTAACCTGAAGAACCTAGGAAGACTCCTGAAGATGCCTAGAAGCCATCCTGAAGAAGACCACTGATCCTGACAGAACTGAGTAGACTAAGCATGCTCAGGGAAGTCTATATCAGTGAAGGCACAAAGTAACCTTGATCAGGCTGAACGTCCTTCTGATGTTCTTAAGTCCTGACTTGGGCCTAGTATCAGTTAACCTGATACTGGTAAGTCCTGAGACGCAAAGGTTACACGTGCGAATGGAAGTCTGAAGAAGCAGAAAGAATGTCAGAGTCTCCAACATAAGACAAACATTTATACTGAGTAAAGAACGAGGGACTCAGAGTTATAAATGTACGAGGTTCAATAAAGTTAAATGCCGACAAACTAGTCGTTGACAAAGCGACCAGTTAGAAGGTGACACGCATGTACGGAGACTGAGCGCATTTAATGCTTCTCAGAGGTGCAGGCGGCGGATCAGAAACTTTGCCATACTAGGTATGGTCCATGTCAGACAAGGACAACCAGAACCTGCATCTACCCTAAATAGGAAGGTTTGAAACGGATCAATTCCAACAGATCTATTTCAAACCTCCCTATAAATACAGAACGTCTTGCTCCCATTCAAGGCTAACGGGAAATTTCCAAGAGAAACCCTCAAGATTCCAAGCACTCAAAGTTCATTTGAAGCAACACTCTGAAACCCTAAATTTCCCTAGTGTTGTAGTAGGAATCTTTTCTGTATTTTGCTTAGAGTATTGATCCTATCATTAGAACTGATTTGTTAGAAGGATCAATACACAATAGTTGGAAAAAGTGAATACCAAACCCCTCAGGTTGTGAGTTGGTTGGTAGGAAGGACTGGGACTTGTAAAACCACCCAGGGGTCAGTTCCTAAGAGAGGAAGTTGGCTATTCATGTCCCTTGGCACGTAAAAATCAAGTACCTATCCTCAGGGTTTTGAGGATAGCTTCATGTTCAATCAGGTCGTGGACGTAGGAGTTGGTTATCTCCGAACTACGTTAAAAAGACCATTGTGTGATGTTTTACTATTGATTAGTGTGATTATTTGCTTGAAATTTGTGTGATTTAATTGCCTATTTTATATGATTTCTTGCATTTAGTTGCATTAATTAGACTATTTGTGCTTAATTCTTGAGAGAGGTGTTTACTATTTATTTTGTAGAAAATTGTGATTTATTGAGCTAAAATACCTCTCAAATAAATTTTGTGAATTTAATTAAATTAATGGAGTTGAGAAAGAAATTAGTTGGGCTTAATTTTTATTGAAAATTGTCGGTTCAGTTATTTTTCTATATGACAAAGTCTTGGCCCATTTGTTTGAATTGATTTTGATGCCCAAATGTTTGATATACTATTTAAGATGAAAGCTTCAGATTAGATTAGGATTCCTTTTTGTAATTAGCATGACCCCACTACATGTTGACCGTGAATGAGGAAATAGGGAAGGATATGTGGCTCATTTGTAACCACTTCCTTTATCCATGTCTTAATTTCACAGGTTTAATCAATTGAGAGAGACAAAGTAGCCATTGTTGTTTTCTTCACCATACCATTTCTCACCACAGCCGCGAAGTGGCGTTCCACAGCCGAAAATTCAACACCCATGCCTGTTTCATGCCGCCGGAATTCGTGGAAGCAAACTGCAGCAGAGCTTCCGCCGTCGCCCAGCTGCCGGAATTAATGGAGTGTCTCGCCACTGCTGTCAATTCGAAACCACTCGCCGGAAATTCAAGACAGCTGCCGGTGAAGATGTCGGAATTGCACCAAACCATGCAACACTGCCCCTGTTTCAAAAGGTCCCAGTTGCCTATCGCCCATAGCTCCACACAGCAACTCGCCGACAAAGAAGACAGCCACTGCTCGAAATTGTTCGAAGAGGAAAGAATCGCAGTGTATTTTAAGAGTTGCTGAAAGAGGTAAACACGCTTCTAAATTCTGCAATCGTGCTTTCCTTTCTGTTTCGGCCCGTGCTTCACTTCTATCTCAAGTCGAACAAGTAAATTCGAAGATTTATGAACGGTTCATACTCAATAGCACGATCCGTGCTGAAAGTGGCAATCCGAACATACAAATTTGAAGAATTTAGCAAGGTTCACCCAATTTAGTTCGACCCGTGCTCTTCGCCAACCCGTGCTAGTTGAAAACTTATTTTGGGTTCGAGGCAAATTAAATCCCGAGGCCCATTGACTCAGGCCCATTTCTTACATTTTTTCTGGAGCCCATTTACTGGGAATATAATTTGAAGGCAGCAGCTTATTGAAAAAACACGGCAATACTCCCCTCCTGGGAGAATCCCTCACCACCTCTACACACACTCAAACACATAGAAGTTAGGGTTTAATGTTTTCTTAGTTAGATTTTTAATTTTAGTTGAAACTTTGTTAGAGATTGAAGGGATATTGGCTGTCAATAGGTGAATTCTATCCTTATATTTAATTTTGTTGGTAAAACTTTCATGATTATGGTTTATTTCTTTTTATTTGTTATATGTTTGTTTGAGATGTTGATTGTTGGCTAAACCTTTAGTGTTTGGGTGTTTGGAATTATGTGGGTGATTAGTTAGTGGTATGTGTAAGCCAATAAATTTTGCTACCCAATTAAATAATGACACGTGTATAAATTAAATAAATATCAACATATATTGCTATTTTAATTTTGAGGATTTATCAAATTATTTCTCTAATTAAATAGTAAAATGATATTTATTGTACACGGTACAAGTCATTATTAAATTACGAGTCTCCTGGTACTCGTAAATGTCAATAAATGGCTGATTTGCCCTATTTATGAAGACGGCGGTAATCAATCAAGCTAAATATGGTTGATTCGTAATTCCTGCCAATCAAATCAGCATCAGCCAACCAGAGTGCGCCACGTGTCAGCGCAAGAATGGAAGGCTCTTCACTCTCCACCCTATAAATAGGGGTGAAGTTCATGCATTTTCATACAACGAAAAGCATAAAAGACGAACAAGCAAGCAGCAATCCTCTCGACGAGCAATCTGCGAGCTAAGAAGAAGATTCAAGCCATTCTTCGAAGATTCAAAGTGTTCTTCACCAAATCTGAAGACGTTCTTCGAAGTTCAAGCCGTTCTTCGTCAAATCCTTCAAGAAACGACGTTTGATCCAAGACAAAGGGCCTCCATCCTTCCGATCCGGCGTTTTTCTTGAAGAACAACTTGAAGATCATCAAGCGTTCTTCGCCATCTTCAACTGTTCTTCTTCAAATTCATCCAGAAACACAGTTTGATCCAGAATCAAGGAGTGAATCCCTCTGATCAGACGTTTCTACCTTGAAGATCAACTTGAAGACTCTAAGTGTTCATCACCGCCTTCAAGTGTTCTTCGTCAAGTTCATCCACAAACGCACTCCGATCAGAGATCAAGGTCCAAGACCCCTCCGATCCAGTGTTCCAGCTCAAATCAAGACTTGAAGATTCGAAGGCTGTTCTTCATCAAATCTGAAGCGTTCTTCATCAAATTCTTCAAAGACTTCGCTCGATCCAAATCAAGACAGTTTCATCCTTGGATAAGAATTTCAAGTCAAAGTCCACGCCCAGTCAAGTCAAAGCCGACTTCAAAGCCAAGTCAAAGTCAAGACCAAAAGCTAAGTCAAGGTTGAAGGAGAATCAGAGGACCAAGTCAGAGAGAAGAACCCCAACATTCAAGAAAATTGTTGTATTTCAATTTCATGTGTTAATAAATTTTTTTTTATTACACAAGAATTGTTATTACAAATTTGGCACGCCCGGTGGGACATCGCTCTACCTTTCATCTCTCCTCTTCAAGACTTCAAAGCTTCAAGTCTACATCAACCATCTTCAACATGTCTTCAGCACGCAAGATCTATGTCCGAGTTACTCCATCCAAGGCAGCCGAAGCCAACGTGGTCACTCGAAGTGTGTCGAAGAAGTTGGAGTTTGAAGCCGCTTCGCAGACCAACTCTTCAGTTGGGAATCGATCACCCCGTGCTATGAAGGAAGATGAAGTTGATTCAGCAAGTTCAACTCCACGCTCCCAGTCAGACTCCTCATCAACTTCAGGAGCAGCTCCAGTGATGATGGCGGACACTTCAACCATTGAAGAGAAACTGTCAAGCCTGCTCAGAGCTGTTGAAGGCCTTGCCAGTCGTGTCAAAGAACAAGACTCTACGATTGCTAAGCTGATTAGCAAAGTAGATGGTGTTGAGTCAAGTCACGCTCGTGGAAAACAAGTTGAAGACCGTGACGAAGTGGAGACTTCAAACAAATACCAAGCAGCTGAAACTGAACCCACTGTTAGGGAGCTGCCGATATCAGCTGATGGAGGGATACAAGTCGACCAACTCAAAGAACTCATCTTGGAGACAGTCAAGGGGAAGTTCGAAGACGACTCCAAATCAAGCCACAGCTATGCCAAGCCTTATACCGAAAGGATCAACAGCTTGAGAATGCCAGTCGGCTATCAACCTCCAAAATTCCAACAGTTCGATGGCAAAGGTAACCCGAAGCAGCATATCGCTCACTTTGTCGAGACTTGCCGATCACCTTGTGAAGCAGTTCGTCCGCTCCCTCAAAGGCAATACCTTCGACTGGTACACAGATTTGGAAGCTAACTCCATCAACAGTTGGAACCAAATGGAGCACGAGTTTCTCAACCGCTTCTACAGCACAAGGAGGACCGTTAGCATGATCGAGCTGACGAACACACGTCAATGGAAGGATGAGCCTGTCATTGACTATATCAACCGTTGGAGGAATCTCAGCCTCAACTGCAAGGACAGACTATCTGAAGCGTCTGCAATCGAGATGTGCACCCAAGGGATGCGATGGGGTCTCCGATATATCTTGCAAGGGATCCAGCCAAGAACCTTCGAAGAATTGGCAACTCGAGCTCATGATATGGAGTTGAGCATGGCAGCAGCCGGATCAGATGGGCCACCAACTCATGAACAGCGAAGGTTTAGAGAAAAGTCGGAGGCTAAGAAAGGGAGCAGAACATTTGTCAAAGCATCACACAAAGAAGTCATGCAGACAAGCCCAAAGCCCGTCAAAACTCAAAGAAACAAAGAAGTCCGAGCTGATAAGGGGAAAACAGTTGATCCTGTTCCAGAAAGACAAAGGAAGCCGACCTTGAAAGAAATGCAGCAAAGACAATATCCATTCCTAGACACTGACGTCTCAGGAATTTTCGATGATTTGATGAAGGATAAGCTCATCGAACTCCCAGAAATGAAGCGGCCAGATGAAGCTGGACGTGTCAATGATCCCAAATACTGCAAGTACCACAGACTAGTGGGTCATCCAATCCATGATTGCTTTGTCTTCAAAGACAAAGTCATGCAGTTAGTCGAGCAAGGAAAGATTCTGCTTGATGAGGAAACTGCTTCAAATTTCATCACTGCTGAAAATGATGATTGTGATTATGTGACTTGTCACATGGTGGGCACAAGTGAAAACCGTCCACCCAAAGAAAATGTAACTGCTGATTGCGCTATGACGATGAGCTTCACAGACGAAGACTTATTGCTGGGCTCACAACCGTACAACCGTCCGCTGTTCGTGACTGGATACACGAGGGGACAAAAAGTTAACCGGATGTTGGTCGATAGTGGATCAGGAGTAAACCTCCTACCTTGGAGGATGATGAAGAAGTTGGGCATCACAGCCGATGAGATGGGCAAAAGTCGTTTGATGATTCAAGGATTCAACCAAGAGGGACAACGAGCTCTTGGCACGATGACGTTAGAACTATTGATTGATGAAATGGTTTCAACCGTCCTCTTCCATGTTATTGATGCAAGGACGTCGTACAATATGCTGCTAGGACGTCCGTGGCTTCATGAGAATGGCGTTATACCTTCCACAATGCATCAGTGCTTCAAGTATTGTAGAGATGGTGATGTGAAGCGAGTATTTGGTGATGCGAAGCCCTTCACTGATGCTGAGTCTTACTTCTCCGATGCCAAGTATTATCTCAAGCGTACTACCCAAGTTGAAGAAGAAGAATTACCTCAAGAGGTTGATGCTCAAGCCGCAGGGGGCAATAAAGATGTGGTGTCACCTCGTCCAGATAAAGGGAAGAAACATGTTGACAGTGATGAAGCACTTGAAGAGCTAATACTGCCTCTTACCAAGCTGGATTTGACAAAGCCATCTCCACAGCCGCTTAAAGGATTCACGCGTCCTGTTCTTGGAGCTAAGACAGAGCATGGAGAAATTGCCGAGGCCCTCATGTCAAAGTCTTATGGTCCTCAAGCTTTCAAACTATTAGTACAAGCTGGATACAAATCTCAAGAGATCCCAGCATTGAAGAGTTCATCTCATGGAGCTGCGAAAGCCACAAAGAAGGAAGATAAAGCTGCTCAAAAGCCGATAAGGAAGAGTATGCATATTCCTGCCAAGAACAACAAAGCTGGTCTTGGATATGAAGCACCAGCCCCAATTCGCATCGCGATCAAATGAGCGAGTGCCAGCACACTAAACATCACTGATGGTGAACTTTCGTCAACTGAAGATGTCTTTGACAAGGACGGAAGGAAAATAAAAAGAGTCTCTGTCTTCGAGAGATTGGGACAACAGTGGAAGAACAACCGATGGGGAAAGAAGATTGCCAAACCTCCTCACTATCACAAGATTCAAAGCCTAATTCCATCTCGCATGAGGCGAAAGACAATCTTGAATGTGTCTTGCGGTAGAGTTTTGAAAGCAAAGTGGCAAACGATCATCTACACCCAAGAGAAAGATGATGATAGAGAAAGCGTAGCTTCAAATTTTGTAGTCTCTCGTATTGTCCAACAGCCGGTCTTTGAAGAAGTTGAAAGAAACAGAGCCATGCAAAGTAGAATTATCTCAATGGTTAGACAAAGAATTATCTTTGAAGACACCGGAAATATGAGGATGATCCTCGTTAGAGGAAGAGATGGTCGAATGAAGCAGACTATCGTTTATGAACGTCGAGAAGAAGCCAGGGAAGATAGTGCATCTGTGAACCACATCACTATCTCTGATGAAGCCTTTCCAGTTGAAGAAGATGCCGAAGATGCTCCTCCAGAATTCGAGGAAGGTGTCAAAGCCACTGTTGATAAGTTGAAAGAGGTCAACTTGGGAGATGAAAGCGATCCTCGACCAACATTCATAAGTGCCTTGCTGACTAAAGAGGAAGAAGAGGCATACATAAAGCTCTTGAAAGAATTCAGGGACGTGTTCGCATGGACCTACAAAGAGATGCCCGGATTAGACCCCAAAGTTGCTGTTCACCAGTTGTCAGTCAAGAAGGGGATTCGACCTGTCAAGCAGGATCAACGTCGATTCCGGCCCGAGATCATTCCATTGATCGAAAATGAAATCAACAAGCTGATTGAAGTCGGATTCATCAGAGAAGTGAAGTATCCAGAGTGGATCTCTAGTATTGTCCCGGTACGGAAGAAGAATGGCCAACTCCGAGTATGTGTTGATTTCAGAGATCTCAATCTTGCTTGCCCCAAGGATGACTTTCCCTTGCCTATTCCAGAACTCATGATTGATGCGACTACAGGCCACTAAGCTTTATCCTTTATGGATGGAATGTCAGGCTATAACCAAATCCGCATGTCTCCAAGCGATGAAGAACTCACTGCGTTCCGCACGCCAAAAGGGATCTACTGCTACAAAGTGATGCCCTTTGGGTTGAAGAATTCTGGTGCAACATATCAAAGAGCAATGCAGAAGATATTTGATGACATGCTCCATAAAAGCACCGAATGCTATGTGGATGACTTGGTGGTGAAGTCTAAAAAGCGGAGTGATCATCTGCAAGACTTGAGGCAAGTCTTTGAACGACTCAGACAATATCAGTTGAGGATGAATCCATTGAAATGCGCCTTCGGAGTCTTCTCAGGAAAATTTCTCGGCTTCATTGTCCGAAGTAAAGGCATAGAAATTGAGCAGGCGAAGATTGATGCAATTTTGAAGATGCCAAAGCCTCGCAACATCAGTGAGCTCAAGAGCTTGCAAGGAAAGCTGGCTTACTTGAAAAGATTTATTTCGAACTTGGCGGGCAGATGTCAACCATTCAGCCACCTCATGAAGAAAGGCAATCCATTCAAGTGGGATGAAGCTTGTGACAATGCCTTCAACAGCATCAAAGCTTACTTGATGAAGCCTCCAGTGTTGTCTGCTCCGATATCCGGACGTTCGCTGATACTCTATGTAGCTGCCCAAGAAAGATCAGTTGGGGCCTTGCTAGCACAAGAAAATGATGAAGGCAAAGAGAATGCTCTCTATTATCTTAGCAGAACGATGGTGCCAAATGAGCTGAACTATTCGTCGATCGAGAAGATATGTCGTGCGCTTATCTTTGCGATTCAGAAGTTGAAGCACTACTTCCAAGCTCATACCGTTCGACTCATCTCCAAAGCAAATCCATTGAAGTTTGTCATGTCCAAGCCATTTCTTTCTGATAGACTTGCAAGATGGTATCTTCAGTTGCAGCAATTCGAGATTGTCTATGTGCCGCAGAAAGCTATAAAAGGACAGGTCCTTGCCGACTTCTTAGCTGATCACCCGATCCCCGCTGAATGGGAGCTGACTGATGATCTCCCAGACGAAGATGTTTTGGAGGTTTAAACTTCTCTTCCATGGAAAATGTACTTTGACGGCGCTTCACATAGAGAGGGAGCCGGTGCAGGAGTGGTGTTTGTCACATCAGAAGGATATGTCTTGCCATACTCTTTCTCTTTGACTCAAAATTGCTCCAACAATGTCGCTGAGTACCAAGCCCTCATACTCGGACTAGAGATGGCAGTCGATGTGAAGCAGTTGCACCTGAATGTGTTTGGAGACTCCTTGCTTGTGGTGAATCAACTGCTCGGGATATATGAAGTGAAGAAACCAGAGTTGCTTCCATACTGCAACTATGCCCGAAGAATGATAAATTGGCTTGGAGATGTGGAGATCAAGCATATTCCAAGAGGCGAGAACAAGCAAGCAGACGCCCTTGCTAAGTTGGCATCAACCATAGCTATGCCCGAAGCAAACATCCACATCCCAGTATGCAAGAATTGGGTTATTCCACCGATCTTCAATGATGATGATGAAGAAGCCGAGAATCTTGTTGTGGAAGTCTTTGAGATAGAGAAGGAAGATTGGCGGCAACCTTTAGTTGATTATCTCCAACATGAGAAGCTTCCTCAAGATCCGCAACAAAGAGTTGATGATCGACGTCGTGCTCCCCGCTTCATTTATTACAAGGGCATTCTCTATAGACTATCATTTGATGGTGTCTTCCTAAGATGTTTGGGTTATGAAGAAGCCGTTCAAGCAATGGAAGAAGCTCACTCAGGAATATGTGGCGCACATCAGTCCGGACCAAAGCTGCATCACCGGATAAAAAGGATGGGCTACTACTGGCCGACGATGGTGAAAGATTGCATGAGTTACGCTCAAAGATGTCAAGCATGCCAGTTCCATGCCAATGTGATCCATCAGCCTCCTGAACCTTTGCACCCGACAGTTGCTTCTTGGCCATTTGATGCTTGGGGTCTTGATGTCGTAGGTCCGTTAACAATGTCTTCCGGTGGTCATCTCTACATCCTTGCTGCAACTGACTACTTCTCTAAATGGGCTGAGGCCGTACCCTTGAGGGAGGTGAAGAAGGAAAATGTTGCCGACTTCATCCGTGTCAATATCATATACCGATACGGAGTTCTGCGCTACATCCTCACCGACAATGGGCGATCTTTCTCCAACAGTCATATCGACAAACTTTGTGAGAAGTTCAACTTCAAGCAGCGGAAGTCCTCCGCATACAATGCAGCTGCTAACGGCCTTGCTGAAGCTTTCAATAAAACTCTTTGCAGCTTGTTGAAGAAGGTTGTGTCGAAGTCGAAGAGAGACTGGCATGAAAGGATGAACGAAGCCTTGTGGGCATATCGGACCACGTACAGAACTCCTACTCAAGCTACTCCATACTCGCTGAAGCCGTTGTTCCTTTGGAGAAGCAAATACCGTCTCTAAGGATGGCTATCCAAGAAGGGTTGACTGATGAAGAGAATGCACGGCTGCGTCTTGCTGAATTGGAAGCCTTGGATGAGAAGAGGTTGGAAGCCCAGCAAAGACTTGAGTGCTATCAATCCCGTCTGGCCAGAACGTTCAATAAGAAGGTGAAGAGACGTTCGTTTCAAGTTGGCGACTTGGTGCTTGCTCTAAGAAGGCCCATTGTGACAACACATCGGGTTGGTAACAAATTCCTACCCAGATGGGATGGTCCTTATGTTGTAACTAAAGTATATACAAATGGTGCTTACAAATTGATCTCCGAAGATGGAATAAGCGTCGGCCCCATTAACGGAAAGTTCCTCAAACGCTATTATGCGTGAAAGTCAAGTCTGAAGTATGCTCCACGACTCACGAGCCTAAACTGTTAGTTGCTCCTTCAAGCACGAGCCTAAACTGCAAATAGCTCCATGACGCACGAGCTTAAACTGCTAGTTGCTCCTGGTCCGCACGAGCTTAAACTGTGAACGACAAACCACCAAAGATGATTACACGTGGTAAAACTGTTAACTTATCCCACTAAAGATGTTTAAGTGGATAAATAATTTACATCCTACTGCGACTATGGTAGTAAAAAGTATACGTCCCTCCTGGCCCGCATGAGGATAAACTGTGTACGGCAAACCCCCAAATCAAATCATATTGGGATTTCTTTTGAACTACGTTATGGCTTGATCCTCTTATAGAGGTACGTAGGCAACTTAGAAGTCTCTAAGTCCAGTCATGTTTCAATTATCTTGTTGAGTTTTGAAACTTAATAAAGATATTGAACAATAAAGACGGTGTGAAAGATAAAGTGGCAAAAGCAATGGCAAAAGTAAAGTGCAGCTGATCATTCATAAGGATAAAATGGAGTTCAATACAAAGAATGCAAAAAAAAAAAAAAA
>JAPKLY010001717.1:3139-36806 GCA_026898435.1 Prunella vulgaris
AAATATTTAGTGAAGCAAATATGGACATGAAAACTTAGGGTATTACATCCACCATCATGCATTTTATAATTTGTAAGAAATTTAATATCACCAGTCATATGTTTAGAACATCCACTATCAAAATATCATAGACCAGGAATGCATGCATTTAAGGAGGTATAAACAACATTACATTTCATATCAGACTCACTGACCTTTTCATGATCATGTTGTTGAATATGTTGTGCTTTACCAGGCAACATATTACAAGACATTTTAGATTCCTTGTATTTAAAACAGTAAGGACGAATATGACCCTTCTCATGACAAAAATGACATACAAAATCTCTAGAATGAGAAGTAACAGATTTACTATCTCTTGCCTTAACAAATTTTATGGGCATATCATTTTGCACGATTTTTATAGAGTTAGAATCATACTCAATACCTTCTTTACCTACATTCGAAATTATCAATGCATCTTGTAATTTTTCTGCACCTTTGGTAAACTTTTCGAAGCTTAAGGTTGTGCTTTCTAGTTGTTTTTTCAACTTGCATATTTCTAGATCTTTTCTAGTAAGCAATACTTCCAATTTTGCTACTGAATGCTTTAAGTCATCATTCTCTTTGATGATTTGTTGAATATCAATCTATTTTTCACCTGAAATATTCAATTCTGAAAAAGAATTCATTAGACAACTTTCATCTGGACTGATTTTGTTTGATGTTGTCACAAATGTTGGCACATTTGTTTCAACATCATACTCGAAATCGTCCAGTAAATCATCATTTGTATCATCAAAAATAATTCTAGCAGAGAAAACAAATTTATCATTTTTCTCAATGACAGGTTCATTATCAGAATCATCACTCAAGGTAGCATTAAAATTCAATTTCTTTCTAATCAAGGTGTTAGCACATTCATTAACATAATGACCATATCCAGTACATGCATCACACCTAACATTCTTTCTATACTCAGGATTGAATTTAGGTTTATTACTCCTATTAAACTGTTTTGATCTATCAAAACTTTCTTTCTTTTCAAACATTTTAGGAGTAGAAGTACCTTGATTCCTATTCTGAACATTTGCTTTTAACCTATTAGCTCTATTTTTCAAAAATAAATTGAACTGCTTGGTTAATAAAGAAATGTTGTCGGAAGTGTCGGAACATATTTCAGAACATTCATCATCCGAATCAACTTCAGTAACAAAAGAAATGTTTTTAGAACTAGAAGCATCATTTTTCAAAGCAACAACCTTTTTATCAGAATTAACTTCATCTCTTTGCTCAAAATTCATCTTATAAATTTTTAAAATACTAATCAATTCATTAAGACTTATAAGATCAGTGTTTTTGGCTTCTTCAATAGCACAACTTTTTGCATCAAAACGTTTTGGTACGGTTCTTAAAACCTTATGGACTAATCTTGTATTAGAGATAGGTTCACCCAATGAATGTGATTCATTAGAAATCTCAGTGATCCTTTCACTATACGAATATATATCCTCATCATCTTTCATTTTAAGATTTTTAAATTTTGTACCTAACATTCTAAGCTTAGTTCTACGAACACTCTCAGAACCTTTGCAATGTTCTTGCAAACGGTCCCAAGCATCTTTTGCTGACACACAATTCGAAATGATCTTAAACATAGATACATCAGTTGAGGTAAATATTGCATTAAGGGCTTTCGAATTGTAGTTAGCAACCGTTACATCATCATTTGTCCAATCGATTACTCGTTTGACACGGGCTTCATTATCATCATCGGCTGGAAGTAGAGGCTGAGTCCAACCATATAGTACACTCCTCCATGCTCTTTCATCAAGAGACTTGATATACATCCTCATCTTTGGTTTCCAATATGAATAATTGGAGCCATCTAAGATAGGAGGTTTTAGTGCGGGAGTTAATGGATATTCTATTGCAAAAATACACAAACAAAGGATCTTAAACTAAATGTGTCTAGTTTGTGGCTCTGATACCACTTGAGGTGTTGGTGCGTGTGATTGAAAATGTTTTAGAGAAGTGTTGTTAAAAATGTCGACAACATAAATGACAACACTACACAGCGGAAGACTTAAACACACACTTTTGCAAAGGGATATCAAAATTTTCATAGGCTATACAAAATGTATAGACTATGCTGCCTCACTAGCAGAGAAACTTCACTATAACTTGTAGTGACACAAATACAAGGTTTACACAAGAAACCAAAATTCAAGGCCACGTAAGACCTACACAAGATCACACAAGGATCTAAACAAAACCTATAAGAATAGACCTAAACAAAACCTAACACGTCTACGTTCAGCCGAACGGATTGTTAGATCAAATAATGAATGTTGTGAACAATGCCGAGACTAATGTTCCCAACATTCTGATGAACCGTATATAACCTAGAATCTAGTGAATGACACATGATCCGTTCAACTCTAAATTATACTTTTCGATCATACTTTGAAATGATGAAGTAGTGCTCTATTTATAGACGTAGACAATGAGCTCTCCACTCCATAATGAAGCCAAGTAGTGGGCTTCAAATTAACCGCCCATAATGATAACTTCCAAGTTAGTGGATATCTCTCTACTCAAGCAATGGAACCGCCTGACGTTCTAGAACCTTCTGGGACCTTCACATCTTCAACTTCCATGCCTAGACAAATAATATAACATGGAAAAAATCATTAGGAAAGTTAGTAGAAAGGGCAAATTTTGATGTTGTCTAAAATGATGGCAACATATTGCATAACACTTTTTTCAATATCAACAGATTCCTTCTATGCTTTACTAATCATACTTAGTCACTTTTATCCATATATTCCGTCCCTACCAAAGAGACAACACTACAACCTTGATAAAGTCCTCATTAATGTGTGAATAATTTGTCATTCAAGTGGTGGAGCACTTAGACTCAAGCCAAGCTTATGGTAGTATATGCATGTGGTGTGATGATTGAGAGAACCTCAAACACTTGAGAGATGAGCTAAACACTTCCTTGTGAGGATCTTAACTCATTGATTTGATATTGTGTTCATTGATTTTTTTGTTGATGGTTGATTAGATGATATGTCATTCTGGACTTGCATGATATTATGTTATATGTCCATGGCATTTGATGTTGTGCTTGATTTCATTGATACAATTATTCCCCTATCTTATCGCTTCGTTGCTCAAGGCAATGCAACATCTAGTTTGGGGGTGTGATTAGGGTCATAATTGCTTCATTTGGCATCCATTTCTATATGGTTTTGATGATATTATGTTCATATTTGACCCTAAAATGATATACATTGTGCTATTGTCCCCGTGTTGGCTAGAAAGTGCATTTTGTAGTGAAAAACGAGCAAAAACGAGGAGTTGAGGTGATCCGAGCATGTGGAGATGTTCAAATGACTCAAGGGAAGACCCTAGGAGGGTCGAATGAGAAACCGGATCAAAAACGAAGAAAATAAAAATTGGACATTACTAAAGGGCCCAAGTCGCGCGCCCACAAGCACGGACTCGCGCGCCAAGCAGTGTTAAGTTGCACACCCAATCCCTGAATCCTGCTTGAAGGACTCGCGCGCATTGGCGCGAGCATTGGAAATTCCCACGGCCACCTGTTGCAAGTCGAGCGGCTAGGCAAAAATTTGGATTTTCAAGGGCAGTTTCGTCTTTTGCGCGTTTTAATGAAGGGTACTATGGTCCATGCATGAGGAGTACTATATATACATGAATCATCAGATTTCCAAGGACAATTCTACACAATTTCATTCATTTTCTTAGATTCTCAATTAGATTAGGGAGTTAAGAGAAGTTATTAAGTGGGTTCTTAGATTTTCTTAATCTTCTTTCTTCGATTACTTTTCTTCCGCCCGTTGAATTGACGATCCGTTCGTTGCATTAGCTTAGTCATGATTAGAGCTACGTTTCTACGGTTCGGTTTTGCATTTTGAGTTCTGGATTACAAGTTGGATTTCAAGATAGTAGATAGCACTTTCAATTCCATTGTTCTAGGTAAGACAATTGTAATTTCCTTTCATATTAGTCTTGATAATGATTTTAGATAGCTTAATTGTTGTTTTGTTCATTCAATTAGCCATGGGCTAATTTCTAAAGGCATTGGTGTATGAAGCATATGTAGTAGTTTGCTGATCCTATCAATCCTACGAATGCTTTGTGATATTGAATGGTTAATTCTCTTAATTGATGTTATGAATGAATGTTTTTTATTGCCAATTGGATGTTTAGAGCCCTAGTGGATTAACAAGACATGAGAATTGAGCTTATTTTTGAAAACCCTTTATTGAATGTTGTGCAAGCTAAATGTTTGATGAAATGCCCTTAGGTCAATGAGAATTGTCTAAGAGTTTAGTCAACTCAATTAGGGTATTAAGTGTCATTAGGGAGACCTAGACGTATTAATAAAGCTCTTGCATAATTGATCAATCAATTGAACTTGAATGATTAGGAGAGATAGGTACCAAATGAATCATAGGTGGATTACACTAATGCATGCTTCCGCTCTTGCTCATCTTTGATCAAAAGGTGATAGGTAGGCTTTCATACTTTGTCAAGAAAGTAGATAAAAACCTCAAGCTTTTTATTGCTTTCTTAGATTCAATTCTTTACAACAATCTTACTATTCATAGACCCGTTTCCTTGTGTTCGATATTTTTAACTTGGTCATCTTGCCACGTCTACAACTACCACGTGCACTTGCGTGAGACACGAAATTGGCAAACTATACACAGCATGGGAAACATGAGGCTTTCAACTGCCGAAGCATACGGGATGCCTTTCATGCAATCTATCTCTTCTTGTGTCTTCGGACATATCTCTTCTGATAGATTAATTCCATGTCTAAAAGGTACAAAACTTTTCTTAGAATTTTGCATGCTGAACCGTTTCAAAATAGTGTCTATGTATGAAGATTGCGATAAGCCTATCATTCTTTTCTTGTAATATCAAGTAATCTTGATCCCTAAGACATGACTGTCTTTCCCTAAGTGCTTCATATCAATCTGATTTGACAACCATACCCTCACCTCTGATAACACCGCTACACTATTTCAAATGAGCAAAATGTCATCTACGTATAGTATCAAGAATACCACGGTAGTTCCGACACACTTCTTATACACACAACTCTGAAATTCATTTTCTTCAAAATAATAAGATTTTATTACTTGATCAAAACATTGATTCCAAGCGCGCGATGCTTGTTTAAGTCTGTAGATAGACCTCTTAAGCTTGCATACAAGGTGCTCTTGGCCTTTTTCAATAAAACCTTCGGATTGACGCATATAGATTTCTTCTTCAAGACTTCCATTAAGGAAAGTTGTCTTGACATCCATTTGCCAGATCTCACAATCAAGATGTGCAGCTACGCCAAGAGAATACAGATGGACTTAAGCATGGCTACAGGCGAAAAGGTTTCCTCATAATCAATCCCTTCTTTCTGAGTATATCATTTGGCCACAAGTCTAGCTTTGAAAGTCTCAACCTTCCCGTATGATCCTCTTTTTGTCTTGTAGACCCACTTACATTCAATGAGTTTTACCCCATTAGGTGGCTCAACAAGCTCCCACACCTAATTTTTATCCATAGAACTCATCTCGGCTTCCATTGCTGTTTGACAAGAATCTGAATCCTTGTCTTGGAGTGCTTCGTCGTATGTCCATGGGTCTAATTCATCTTCCCCGGGGACTAAGTCAAATGACTCTCCTACAAACATGAATCTCTTGGGTTGTCTCACACCCTCCCACTACGACGAGGCTCCGGTTGTGTTAGTGTGTCGCGTAGTACATCAACTAGTACCGTTGGTATAGGATTATGCCTTTTTATCTAATCTAAGGTAATCTCACTTTTGGGCTTTCTATTGTTCACATAGTCGATCTTTCAAGAACTTAGAATGCGTACTAATTACGATTCTTTAGTCCTTGGAACTTTAGAACACACCCCCTTTCATTCCTCTAGGGTATCCTACAAACAATCTCAACTCCGAATAAGGATCCAATTTTCCAGCTTTCTTGTCCAAAACATATGCCGGACACCCCCAGATTCTTATGTGTCTCAACTAGCCTTACGCCCGGTCCATAATTCTGAAGGAGTTTTAGGAACCGATTTGGATGGCACTAAGTTTAGAATGTGAGCCGCTGTCTCCAAGGCATAGCCTCAAAGTGACTTGGGAAGCTCCGAATAACTCATTTCTAAAAGAGTTCTATTTCTTCGTTCTGCAACTCCATTTTGCTAGAATACACCAAATATGATGCAATTATTACCCTAATCACCTGGCTCTCCGCCCTATCTCCTCATGAATCGCTGACCGATTCAACTGATGTGACATTCCTTGCAGGGGAGGCGGATACCTGATATTCTCTGGGGCACTGATCTCAACCCCCTTCGCATCAGCATGCTTACAATCTCCGTCCAGATGTCAGGATGCTCCTCCAACATCCAGTGGTGACGGATCGTCTCAAGGGGACCAATCTCTCATTCAATTCCTTGGGCACAAACTGCTCAACGTGCTCATATAAGAGCAGCCCAACGTCCTGAGTGACCGGCTTTCAGGGAGCCTTCTTCCTTGATCCGGGAGCAACTCTCTTTCGCTTCTGAATCAAGCTTTACAAATACTCAATAGTCCCCTTCAGCAATTGGATCTGAGTGTCCTGAGAAATTTTCTTCATCTTCGCCATCTTCTTCTGAGCAGCGATTTCCGGATGCAGATCTATCTCCATCTCCTTATAGATCCCATCCAGAGAGCCCTGCTTCAACTTCTTTAGAGCGGCAGACTCGGGGGCAGATGCTTCAGCAGTAAAAGTGGACCTCGTCCTTTTCTTCTCAGTAGGAACCTCTCTCCTGAGGATCTTCTTCTTCTTCACTCCACCTTCCCCCGTTTTGGCATAATCATTATTGAGCTTTTTGAGAACGTCATTCAGGTCGATGCCTTGTGAGCCAGCTTGATCATAGAAGTCTTTCAGCTGCTTTCGGTAATCTGCAATCTGGTCGCTAGGGACTGTGTTCTGGTAATCTGCAATCTTAGTCAAGCCAACTAGTGTCTAGATCTCTCTACTAAACAAGGTAAGGTCTCTATTGGATGTCTAGATCTCTCTACAACTTCCAATACTCCAATTAAGAGGTCTAGGCTAATATGCAATTCTCATTGGTCATACAAGCAATATATCAAACACTTGGCATGCATAAAGTTCTTATAGCTCAATTCTCATTTCATTGCTAAAACATATAAGCCATACAATCCAATTTAACATCCCAAGCATTCATACAAGTCATTAATAAGAGAACTAATCCAACAAGATCACTAATTCATGCATATGATTAACAAGAGACTAAATTCACCATAGTATTCATACAACCATGCAACAAGGACATAAGCCCATGACTAATTAGAAATGAAAATCAACAATGAACAATGTAAACATCATGAATATTAACTAATACAAGAGAATTAAAGGAAATCTTACCATAAGTGGATGAATTGAAATACAAGCTACATACCTCCAATTTGCTAAGTCTTGATCCGAAGATCAAAATACAAAATTGAACCGCAGGAATAAAGCTCTAATCACTACGAGTGTGTAGGAACAAATGGATCTAAAATCCGACGGACGGATCAAAAGTTACGGAAGAAAGAAGATTGAATCTAACTAAGAACCCACTAAGTAACTACCTAATTCCCTCTCTAAACTAATCTAAGAACTTGGAATATTGATGATCCAATGCTTGGAAATCTGATCCTTGAAGTATTTATAGTGCCCACAATGCTTGGTCCAAAATTCCCTTCATTAAACGCGCGAAAAGATGAAATAACCCTCGAAATTGAGCCTGTCCGGGGCATCACACGAGTGGCCTTCTGCTGCCACACGAACTGGGCTCGTGTGAGCCCCTTCTTGTGGTCGTGTGGTGACTCGTCGCCCGAACCAGAGAATCCTCACACGAGTGTGAGCTTGTGGTCGCACGAGTCTGGGCTTGTGGTCGCTCGAGCCAGGCTTGGTCGATCCTCGACTTCTTGTTTTCTTCATATCTTGAGTTCTAGAGCTCCGATTGACTTGATTCTTCTTGCGTTGCGACCCTCTCTTCCAAATATTTGACACGGTATATCATTTTCCTCCATTGGATCAACTCACATTTTCTGAACTTTTACGAACTTGCTCATCTTTTGCCAGTTTTTGCTCGTTTTCACTACAAAACACATTTCTTGCCACAAAATGGTTAATAGCACAAGTTATACCAAATTAGGGTCAAATATGAACATAAGCACATCAAAACCATAGAGAAATGGATGCAAAAAGATGCAATTATGACCCTAATCACACGCCCAAACTAGATTGTTGCTCGTCCTCGAGCAATGAAGCGATAAGAGAGGGGAATAATTGTATGTATGAAGCATCAAGCACAAGATCAAATGCCATAGAATCATAGCTCAATATCGAACAAGTCTAAAATACAATTTCATCAAATCAACAATTAAAATCAAATCAATGAACAAATTGTCAAATCAACAAGTCATGATCCTCACATAGAAGTGTATAACTCATCTCTCAAGTGTTTGAGGTTCTCTCAATCTTCTCACAATGATACAAATACTACCATAAGCTTGGCTCAAGTCTCAAATTCTCCACCACTTGAAATGACAAATCATTCTCACATCAATGAGACTTTCATAAGGTTGTAATGTTGGCTCTTTGGTAGGGAAGGATAGATATGGATTAGAGTGACTAAGTATGATTAGTAAAGCATAGAAGGAATCAAGTAATAGTCATTCACATCTTCATGCAATTGTGCACATTCTTCATGCTCTTCAAAATCACACTTTCAAGATCATTCTTCCCTTCTTTGCAACTTTTAGCCAAACTCACAACAAAGGTCAACTTGACCATATTCTCAACAAAAGTCAACTTTTTATCATGCTTTGCTAGCACTTGCCTTTTTTTCAAAAAAAATTCAAACCATTCATAAAATTCTTCATATCTTCCACTTTAGGCCACCATGTTCTTCATCATATCACCATTCTTCCTTCCTTCTTTTCACTCTACTAATCATAGGGACAAGAGAGTTGTTGGTTCCGAAATGAGTAAAATCAGTGTATGGGGGGGGACACACTGATGTCAGATTTTTCTGAAAGACTCAGAAAAATGCTCTTACACTCTCAGTCAGGATTTCCTGAATTACTCAGTATGCTGAAGGTCCACAGGGGCAGCAGGGACAGTTCAGTAAAGAGTCAGATAAGCTGAGTGTGAGTAAAGTGCTCAGAAGCTTAGTAGAGATAACAAACCTACTGACTACTCGGAAGTAAGTCGGTTGGACTACTATCTCAGTGAGCTAGAGTACGTGCGGAAAGTGAGCCCTTAGTTTCTACTCATTTTAGTTTTTGAAAACGTTTTCTCTGAGTTTGCTTAGTAAACTGGTTGTTAAGGCTGAATGCACAGTATTAAAATTCAGGATGATTGATTCAGTCCTGAATATAAGAACAATGCAGAATGTTCAGTTTAGTATGATGACAGTTATGATCCTGAACAAAATAGTAAATCAGCACACAAGGGTATTTTTAACGTGGTTCAGAGATAACCAACTCCTACGTCCACGGCCTGATTTAACAGGAAGCTATCCTCAAACCCCTGAGGATAGGTACTTGGGTTTTACGTGCCAAGGGACACAAATAGCTAACTTTCTCTCTTAGGAACTGACCCCTGGGCGTTTTACAAGTCCCAGTCTTTTTAACCAACCAATCTCACACCCTGAGTGGTTTGGTATTCTGGTTTCCAACTAGGATAGGTCTAGCAGAACAAAACAATGATAAATATTAGAGCTATCGATCTAAGCAAATACAAAGAGAATCCTACTACAACACTAGAGAAATTTAATTGCAGAGTGTTGCTTATAGTATGCTTTGAGTGCTTGGATTCTTGAGAGTTTTCTCTTGGAAATTTCCCGTTTGCCTTGAATGGGTGCAAGGCTCTCCATATTTATAGGCAAGATTCAAAATAGATCCGTTGGAGGAGATCAAATCAAATCTTTCCTATTTTAGGGTGGTTGCAGGCAAGAAGTACTATTTGACCCAATCGCCATGCTTAATCTGGCAAGTTTGTCCCGCCGCCTGCAACTCTTAGACGCATTAAATACTGCGCAGACTCTGTACATACGTGTCGAAAGATCATTGGCTTTCCGTTCTAACGGCTAGTTGACCCTCAGATATTTGTCCTTCCTCGTACATTCAATACTCTGAGTCTCTTGTAAATAACTCAGCCTGAATGTTTCTCTTATTGGAGTCTTACTGACATTCTCTTTGTCTCTTGTCCCATAGCATAAATAACCTTTTTGCTTTGGACTTACATGATTCAGGTAAACTGAACCAACGCCTAAGTCAGGTTTTAAGTGCATTCAGCACAGCCTGATAGGTTATTCAGCCCAGTATGTGTAACCTTTTTGCTTTGGACTTACATGAGTCAGATAAACTGACTCAAGGCCTAAGTCAGGTCTTATGTGCATTCAGCACAGCCTGATAGGTTATACTTACTCTTCACTGACTAAGTTCTGTCCTGAGTATGCCTAGAGTACTCAGTAGAAACATTAGCCAATGGTACTTCAGGATTGTCTTCAGGACGGATCATCAGGTTTCGTTCTTCAGCTTCAGTTCTGGCAATCTTCAGCAAGACTGATTGACTTCTTCAGGATGGATTGCACATCAGACTTCAGTAAATTGGGTGGACTCCAATATTCTTCAGTCTTCAGCATGTTCCTCTTGAACTGAATTCCTAAATTGACTATCCTAAACTAGACAGACCTGAACATCTGTACTTAGGCAAATTCATCAGGGGTTTTGGGATCTAATCAAAATGCTCAGATTGTCCCCACAAGAGTTCCACAAAGGAAGGAAAATGGCTTAAAGTGTGGTTAGCCAAAGGAAAGGTGTATAGGCACAAAATGGTGAACAATGGATAATAATATCAATGGTAGGCTCATTGGGCAAAGTAGCTCAATTAATGATCAAAGAAAATGCCTCAAATCATATCGTATGAAATCAATGTCTAATGTAGCCTCAAACAATACCAAAGCCAAGTTCTAGAGTATAATGCACATGTGTGGATCTCACATAAAAGAAATATCATCCGTTCAAGATTGAAACGGGCATAAATGGCTCAAAACCTCACGGGCATAGGGTGATCATGACTCATCTCATATAAAAAATGCTCATATCATCAAAATCTCAAGTATCATCAAATCCATAGCATAAAAGACAAGATAAGAATCAAGCCATAACTTCACCACATCCAACATGAATTTTCAACTCATCCACACAACCATAAACATATCTCATGCCACACTACTCAAACCTAGCAACAATATGGCAAAAATAACAAGCAAAAACAAAGCATCATATAAGCATAAGGTCCAAAACATCATAGGAACACTAAGAATCAACAAAAGCATAGCATTGCAATGAGATTTGCGAAACGAACACACCCCCCCAAACTTTTTTGGACCAAGGGTCTAAAAAGTTTGGCAAAGAGTGAAGAAAAGATCATGCAATGCACATATCAAAGCACAATACCACAAGAATGACCCCTTAAGCTCAAAATCGCAATCTAAAATCAAGCAAACTAACCCTAGGAATGGAAGCACATAGGGAGAGATAAGTGTAAAGACATACCTTGAGTTGGGATTAAGAATAGGAAAGTGAATTGCCACTTACACGAGAATGTCCTTCTTGGCCAAGTAGGAAGAGAAATCTCCTCATCACACCTTTCTAGTGCTCACAAATGTCATTGCAAATCTACAATTTGAAAAACGAACACACCCTCCCAAACTTTTTCGGATCAAGGATCCTATAAGTTTGGAAAAGAGTGATGAAAATAGGATTTGCAAAGAATCAATGAAAATAAACAATGCATGTATAAGCTTAAGTAAACCAAAGCTCAAGTAAACCAAGAAATCAAATATATACCAAGAGGCAACACCCCCAAACTAGGGTAAATCACATGCACCAACCAAGATAAGAAAACACACTACCTCATATAAAGTAAATCCAAACAAATAAGCTATCTCAACTACAAAGAAAACCTAATAAGCAAGAAAATTTTAGGATGGGTTGCCTCCCATCTAACGCTTGGATTTAACGTCCCATAGCCGGACGACACCAATGTTAGCTAAATGGCCAAGAATATTTGACATCCACCACCCCATCAAACATCAATCTCATAGCTTCATGATCAAGGAAACAAATAGGATTTCTACCCCAAACCCCTACTTTCCTTATCAATTTGAAAGTATAAGCACATGCATTATCTTCTTCTTTTCTTCTCAACCTAATCCACCCCCATTTCCTACTATCAAAATTGTTCAAGAGGATTCTTAATTCAATCTTATAATCAAATCTATCAAGAGGCAAGAAAAATTCAATATGAAAAACTTTATCAATTGAAGCATAAGTGGAAGAGTTTAAGGGATTAGAAATTCTCATTTCTCCTTGAAGCTCATCTTCCACTTCATTTTGTTGTTCTTCCTCCATGAAGCTTATGTCCATAGGTGGACATTCATCTTCCTCTTTTTTGACGAGTTGAATGACCTCTATCTTTTTCACCACAATTTGGTCCTCTTTCTCATCCTCCCCTTCTTTTTCTCCTTCGTCTTCTACTTGATTCCTATCAATTTCAACACAAGAAGTAGAGTTATAAATTTCTTTGTCAAAAGATATAGAATGAATAGTGAAAGAAGAAGGATCATAAGATCCTTTATCATTATAGTGCAAGATTATCTTGAAGTCTTCATCATTCAAATCTTTATTCTCTTAAAAAATTGATCAATTTGATCATATACATCTTCTTTTGGTTGATCTTCTTCTTTCTCTTCTTTTTCTACTTCTTCTTCCTTATAAATGGAAGGAGGAGAAGGATATAAGTATGAACTTGGATAGGGAGAGGAATAAGGATAGGGATAATGGTATGGATGGTGGTAGGATTGTTGAGGTGGAGGTTGATACGGGTGATGTTGATACACATATGGGTAAGGTTGATATATGTAGGAATTAGGAGGATATGTGTATTGTGGAGGATACGAGTAATGGTTGTATCCGTCCATCTTCAAGTAAGTTCACTCCTACAAAAATAAGCAAGTATCAACACTCACAAAGAATAGTCAAGAAAAACAAAGAAACAAAATAAAGAAAAGAAATGTAAACAATCAACACCAACTTAACAACGAAATCATTTCCCCGGCAACGGCGCCAAAAACTTGTTTGCCAAAATTGTGTATGATTTCCACGCAAGTGAACGTGGTCGTTGTTGTCAATGCAAGTTAACCAAGTTAAATATCGAACACAGGGAAACGATGCTATATCAAGAAAGTATTGAATGTCTACAAAAGGCTAATAGCTAGGAAAGCAAGAAAACCATCAAGGATTCTATCTACTATGGCAAAGAAAAGTAAATCCTAACTATCACCCCAAAGAAGTGAGCAGGTGTGAAGTGTACATGGAAGTAATCCTACTATAGTTCCTTTAGTGTCCTATCTATCCTAGCATTCAAAAGGTCTCTTGGTGTCTTAGTCAAGCCAACTAGTGTCTAGATCTCTCTACAACACAAGGTAAGGGCTCTATTGGATGTCTAGATCTCTCTACAACTTCCAATACTCCAATTAAGAGGTCTAGGCTAATATGCAATTCTCATTGGTCATACAAGCAATATATCAAACACTTGGCATGCATAAAGTTCTTATAGCTCAATTCTCATTTCATTGCTAAAACATATAAGCCATACAATCCAATTTAACATCCCAAGCATTCATACAAGTCATTAATAAGAGAACTAATCCAACAAGTTCACTAATTCATGCATAGGATTAACAAGAGACTAAATTCACCATTGTATTCATACAACCATGCAACAAGGATATTTGCCCATGGCTAATTGGAAATGAAAATCAACAATGAACAAATGAAACATCATCAATATTAACTAATACAAGAAAATTAAAGGAAATTTTACCATAAGTGGATGAATTGAAATACAAACTACAAACCTCCAATTTGCTAAGTCTTGATCCAAAGATCCAAATACAAAATTGAACCGCAGGAATAAAGCTCTAATCACTACGAGTGTGTAGGAACAAACGGATCTAAAATCCGACGGACGGATCAAAAGTTATGGAAGAAAGAAGATTGAATCTAACTAAGAACCCACTAAGTAACTACCTAATTCTCTCTCTAAACTAATCTAAGAACTTGGAATAATGATGATCCAATGCTTGGACATTTGATCCTTGAAGTATTTATAGTGCCCACAATGCTTGGTCCAAAATGCCCTTCATTAAAAGCACGAAAAGACGAAACAACCCTCGAAATTGGGCCTGTACGGGGCATCACACGAGTGGCCTTCTGCTGCCACACGAACTGGGCTCGTGTGAGCCCCTTCTTGTGGTAGTGTGGTGGCTCGTTGCCCGAACCAGAGCATCCTCGCACGAGTGTGAGCTTGTGGTCGCACGAGTCTAGGCTTGTGGTCGCTCGAGTCAGGCTTGGTCGATCTTCGACTTCTTGTTTTCTTCATATCTTGAGTTCTAGAGCTCTGATTGACTCGATTCTTCTTGTGTTGCGACCCTCTCTTTGAACTCTTTGACATGGTATATCATTTTCCTCCATTGGATCAACTCAAATTTTCTGAACTTTTACAAACTTGCTCATCTTTGCCGGTTTTTGCTCGTTTTCACTACAAAACACATTTTCTTGCCACAAAATGGTTAATAGCACAATTTATACCAAATTAGGGTCAAATATGAACATAAGCACATCAAAACCATAGAAAAATGGATGCAAAAAGATGCAATTATGATCCTAATCACTTTCCTTTGTTTCTGGGCTCCAAGGGGTGCCTCAGTGTCTACCGCCCTAGTAGACAGATCATCGGCCGGTGCAATCTCCTCATGATTCACACCAGACTTAATCTCCACAGCCACAACCAACTCCTTCTCCTTCTCCGCCTCCGGAACCACCACCAACTCCTTCCCAGTTCCCTTAGGAACTTTTACTTGTCCTTCCGGCTCAGCAGTGATCTCCTCCGAAAACATGATCTTCACAGTCCGGACGAAGTCATCCACCTTCAGGAGCTGCGAGAAGTTGCGGATCCCAAAGGTGTCAAAAAATGCTATTTCTTTAGCTTTCAGGGTCTCCCACCCTTTCTTCTCGATCAGTACGGCCAACTCAGAGTAAGTGGCCTTTCGGGAAAGCGCGTAAGTCTTGAGCTAGACTACCTCCTCCTTCAGTGCAGCAGTGAGGTTGGGGAAGTGCTTTTCAAGCAGGCGAATAGCCTGACTTAGGGTAATGGCTTCAAAGTCAGTCAGGCTATTGACGTCTGGGATGGGGAACCGCAACAGATCATTCTCTGTCTCCTCCTCCTTCTTCTTCTCCTCTTTCTCTGGCGTCTCCTTCTCAGTATCTGAAGGGCTAAACATTGCTGTTTTTAGGCCCTGTCCTTCAGAATGAGGGGTCTCCTTCTGAGAGGGTTCAGCCTGAGCTTCTCCCTGAACTTCAGCAGTCATTGGTTCCTCCTGAGCCTCATCATCCTCCTTCTCCAAAGTCTGGGCAGCCTCAACTACTGCCAAAACTTGGGCATCCGCTAAATCCTACTTGTACTGAAACGGGGGTTCAACAGGTTGAATAGTAGCTGATATCGGCATCTGAAAACCAGAAGCCTCTACTCCCTCCTGAGTAACCTCCTTAACACCTGCCTACTCCACATATTGAATAATTTGATCATGGTGCTCTTGAGTATCAGCCTGCTCAGCTTCCTACTTTTCCTCCACAACATCCTCTTCGACAAACTCCTCAACCTTTCCTCAGCATGTTCAACTGTCAGTGGGGTTGATCTCTGAGTAGCCTTTTTCTTCTCAGTCGGTTTAGAAGGGTCAGCAGGAGCAACAAATTTTCCCTTCCTATAGACGATGGGAGGGTCCAGATGTTTCTTCACATCCGCCAGTGATCTGAACAAAGTGACCCTTGAGGATAGGTCAATAAAGTCCTTGATATCGACGTCCCCAAAGGATAGCTTTTGCAGCATCAGGGTTAGGTACGTCCCCTAGTGAAGCGGCTTCTTGAAGGAGATTTTACCATCCTCCCCATATTCAATCTTCTCCTCCACCAGCTTCTGGATGAAGTACTCTTCCCAGTCTATCAGCTGATACTCCCTGACAGCCATCATCATACAAATTTTGGGCTTGGAGATTTGCTCAGTTCCGCCCATGATTCTCTGAACAACCACATCAAAGAACAACTTGTATGTAGGCTTGAGAAGAGACTTTTTTATCCGAGGTTTGAAAGGAGTAGGCTTGGTCAGGATGGCATCCAGAAAGTCCTGCTCGTGCCCAACAACAAAGTCAGTGGGCAGACGCAACCGACGATCCTGGGTTGAATGAGGAAGATTGTAAGTTTGCCTGATCATGTTCCCGCCGTTGAACGTCATCCACTTTCTCTGGATCAACATCTTACCATCAAAATTCTTGGTGTGACTCAAAGGCACAGTCGACTCCCATTCACCATCCTTATTTTTTTTCAGCCTAAGATAGAAGGCTGCAACAAGAATGGGGCAAAGTTTTGCAGGCTTCATGGTCACCCAGTCTAGGATGTTAGCATTGAGGCAAAACTTGCAAACCGGTTTGAGATCTGCGTGTCCGGAGGAAGTGAAGTCTGCAACAGGTTCAAAGGCAATGGAGCTCTTCAAAGACTGGAGGTTGTCAAAGAATTGTCTGTCTGAAGATGCCATTGATGAATATTCTGAGAGGAAGATTAGTGGCAAAGAGAGAGATATAGATAGGAAAGAAATGAGTGCGTAAAGGATGCACAGACTGTGACCTTGCCTATATATACCAACTATTTAGTTTAATCGGACGGTTTATAATGATAAACTCTTAGGATTCAACGGTTGAGATTGAAGGTGCTGCATGTACAATGATTGTGTCCTTTCATGTTTCAAGAGTAATTATTCAAAAACTTTATTGAAAACTGTTCCCGCCCACTCGCATTAAATGTGATTCAGGGTATGTTTGTATTTAATTCAAATAATTGCAATAAATAATAACTGAATATTAAATGAATGGCTGGGATTTGAAGTTCGAAAACCTATGATTGATCTGATGTATGGCACACAGAGATGATGCAAGAAAATTCAGGATAACATACCAGTCAGTCAAATATAGTAATTTGAATGATACAACTTGTGATCGATCAGGTTGACAAGCCCTAAGTTCTGAGTCCTGACTCCTTATGACACTGATCCGAAGATCCATCTCCTTAGGTCAGTTCCCCCTGAAAGCCATTCGTCTCTCTAAAACACTCTCTAAAACACTCCTGATCCGAAGAATACACGTTTTGCACATATCAAAATCTAAACAAGGTACTTAACAGAAATAAAATATTCAAGAGACACAAAATTTATAGTGGTTCGGACCTGAATGTCCAACTCCACTCTGCACAATCCAATTGGATTTGTGGGTCTCTCCACTAACTTGCTTTCTCACTCACTCACTCACTGAGAGGAATACTCTCTTATAGTCATCAGTGCTTAGATAACAAATGACTCACACAGTTTCTATAAAGCTTACAAAAGATAAGTGTAATCAAATAGGGTTTGAGTACGAGTAAGAAATTCAACAGAGTTTTGGCAAAGCTAATCACGTGATAATCTTGTTAAAAGTTCTTCACTGGTACGCTTATTTATAGGGGTGAATCAACTGGCCATTGGAATGGAATAGTGATCAAATCCCTATAAATTAGGATGCAATCAATCAACGAGATTGATTGATCCCCTTCATGATTTCCGAAAATATGTTCATGATCCTCAATCAATCAAGTTTGTCCCCTTTATTGATTGGTCTTCTATTCTGGAAATCTTCCAGCAGTTCCAATTAACCCTTGATTGATTCAGTATTTTTTGGGTTGAGCACAAGACAACTTCAACTCATATGTCGCCTCAGCTGGTATACCAGACTCATCTGGTATGTGGACCTCCGTTAATGTCAGAAGACTTCACCTTCTTCCATAAGACTTCATAAGACATCTTCTGATCAGATTTTACCTCTGCTGGTATCTCGGACCTCATCTGGTATCTCGGTCCTCATCTGATCCTGGTCCTAGTCTTGTCTGCAACTTGCTCTTCAGCTGGTCTACTGACTTCAGCTGATACTTGACTCCTCTGATGTTCTTCTTGTAGACCAAGTCAGATGTCAGCTGCTCTGATCTTCTGTCTTCTGGAAATTGCTAAGTCTTCAAAGCCTTAGCTAATCTTCTTTCCTATGAATACTCTGGATCTTCTAGGCAGCAGTATCTGTTCAAAGCCTTACTAAGTACCTATCTAATCCTAGACTTATTCATCAGCTGTCTAACAAGTTTAGCTGGTCATATTACATGTTGAGTAGTTTATTATATCATCAAAACTTCTAAAAAAGAATATCTTAACAAATTCCCCCTTTTTGGTGATATCAAAACCAACTCAGCTGATCTCATATGATAAGCAAGAAAAGATCAAATCTGTTTGCCAATTTCGTGTCTCACGCAAGTGTACGTGGTCGTAGTGTATGTGGCAAGTTAACCAAGTAATAAAAATATCGAACATAGGGAAACGATGCGATGTAAAGCAAGTATTGAATGTCTACAAAGATTAATAGCTAGGAAAGCAAGAAAAATGGTCTTGCTTTCTATCTACTTCAACAAAGCAAAGTAAAATCTAACTATCACCTTAGAAAGACAAGTCAGTGGGTGATGTGTGTGCATTGGAGTAATCCTACTATGGTTCACCTAGTATCCTATACATCCTAACATGCAAAAGGTCTCTTGATGTATTAATCAAGCCTAGACTCTAACTAGTGTCTAGATCTCTCTAACAACACAAGCTAAAGGGCTCTATCAAGTGTCTAGATCTCTCTAACAACACCTAATACTCTATTTGAGAGGTCTTATCTCCTAAGCAATTCTCATTTACATAAGAGCATTAATACAAACACTTAGCATGCACAATATTCAATCAAGAAATTCTATTAATTAACTCAATTCTCATTTGTTGCTAATCCACTTAGACTCTAAACATCCAATTGAACATACCAAGTATTCAAACAATTCATCAAATAAGAGTATTAATCCAACAAGATCACTAATTCATGCATAGGATTAATAGAACACTAAATTACCCACAGTAATCATACACCAATGCAACTAGGAATTAGCCCATGGCTAATTAGGAATGGAAATGAACAATTAAGAATCTAATCAACATGATTAAGCACCAAAACAATAGAATTGAATGAAAACTTACCAAATGTAGATGAATGGAAATACAAGCTACAAACCTCCAAATGCTAAGTCTTGATACACAACTCAAAAACATAAACCGACCGTAGAAACATAGGCAATTCAATAGATATTACAATAAAAAAATGAATTAAAGATGTCATGGCTAGATTCAAAGTATTGAAGAAAGAAGTAAGAAATCAACTTGTAATCTAATTGGTAACTACCTAATTCTATCTGTAAACTAATCTAAGAAAATGAAATAATGAGGGAATCCCTTGAAAATCTGATCCTTGAGGTATTTATTGTGCCCACAATGCTTAGACCAAAGTGCCCTTCATTAAATGCGTAAAAGGACGAAGATACCCTAAATAAGCTGGAAAATCATGTAGTCGCTCGACCATAAGCAGAGAGGCGCTCGACCATGGCGTGCACGTGCTTGGTCGCGTGCTGCTCAAGCGCTCGAGTCAGAATAAAGGTGCTCGACTACATGCATGAAGGCACTCGATCATGGCCTTCCTGGCGCGCGAGCGAGATAGCTTCGTGACGTCCAATTTTTGGCTTCCTCGTTTTCTTCATATCTTGAGCTCTAGAACTCCAATTTACTCGATTCTTTTTTGTATTGCGACCCTCTCTTCAAGATCTTTCACATGGTATATCATTTGCACCATTTGAATTGATTTAATAAATGTGAAATTTATCACACTTGCTCGTCTCTTCACCTTTTTGCTTCATTTTTCCAATAAACAAAACTTTCTTGCCAACAAGGGGTCAATACCACAAAGTATAGCATATTAGGGTCAAATATGAACATAAAATCATCAAAACCATTTCAAATTGGATGCAAAATGATGCAATTATGACCCTAATAAAAATTATAGGACAAAAAAAGAAGATCTTTATATAAGATCACTTAGACAGAATTAAAAGCAACTGACAACAAGTAGTTATCTTGAAATATAAACATTTCATTCAAATAAAAAAGGGAAGTACAGGTACAAGAGATTCATACCCTTAGCTGACTCAGCTGGACTATTACACCAGATTAATCCCCTCTTCAGCTGGTACTTGCATCCAATCGAGGAATCTCTTTTCTACCTTCTTCAGGGCAGGTGCAGATGTGTCAGGAAGAATGTTGAAGAAGGGCACTACCATATCAATCCAGATCTTCTGGATCTCCCTCCAGTTTGGCTTGCCTCTGGCGTCCACTGGCATGGTCAAGAATTCCAGCTCTAGCAGCTCCGGCTGGACATGGATCTTGATCATCATCCCATAGATAAATTTTGAGAACTCATGAAAATATTTCTTCAACCAATTCCTGAAATCCTCATTCCTCTCCTTCTCGCCTCTGGTCTCTGACATATCTTTGAGAAAAGCCTCTATGGGGCCATCTATCAGGGTTCAGTGAGGTAGACAAAAAATGGAACACCCTTCTGCCTCCAGCTCTAGGGCACTGGTTTCCCTTCCTTCTTCAATCTCCTTAGGTAGAGCCTATTCAGCTGATCATTCATCTCTCTTTCCTGGCGCTTGTTCCTTTCCTCAGGAGCTTCTTTCTCTGCCAGCTGCATCTCCCTGGAATGCTTGGCATCAAGTTCAGCATCAAGAATCTTTTTCTGCCTTTCTCTTGCCTCTTTTGTCTCCTCCTCTCTCTGCATGGCCTCTGCCAGCCTCAGATCTTTCATCTCCTGGGCACGCTGTCCTGCGATATCCCGATCATTGATATAGTCTTCAACATTCTGGATCCTTGCTAACATTATCCCATTGCTGGTTTCCATCATCTCCTTCAACGCAACAACCTCAGCTTTTAATGAAACAATCTCAGCTGAGTTCTTCTCTTCCCCCTTTTTAATATCAGCAAAGGCAGACGAAGAGGGAAGTGAAGATGGGATATTAGCTAATTCTGCGTTCAAGTCCTCCTGATCCTTCTGACGCTCCTCTATCTCCTTGTCTAATGAGATCTTGAGCTGATCAACCTTTGAAACCTCAGCATTGAACGCAGCTTTGGCATCATCAAGATAGTTCTGGCCAATCTTCTCAAACTCAGCCTGAGTAAAGAAGAAATTAGACCTAATAAAGTTAGGGTCCTAAGTAAATCTGCTTAGGGTTTAGGGTTTAGTCCTAATAAACTTTGGAAAGAGTGATGAATTAAGATTTTATAGCCTCAATAAACCAATGAATACTCAATATCAACTCCTAAACTAAGAATCAATCAAAACCTTACCATATAAGTACTTCTCAACACTATTCTTGTTCACATTTTACTCAAAATCAAAGAGCAATCACCTCAATCATGTAAAAGGAAACTATAAAAGAGCAATCACCTCAATCCCCCTTGGCTTCTAGTGTGCATGTAACTATAAAAGGCAAGAATCAATCAATGAATCCAACAAAAATAATAAGCAAACTAAACTAATAGCCATTTCCTCGGCAACAGTGCCAAAAACTTGTTTGCCAAAATTGTGTCTCACTCAAATGTAAGTGGTAGTTGTAGACATGGCAAGATGACCAAGTAATAATATCGAACATAGGGAAATGAGGCAATGTAAAGTAAGATCGTTGTTTGAGAATCGAATCTAAGTAAGCAATAAAAGGATTGGGTGTTTATCTACTATTCTTGACAAAAATAGAAAGTCTACCTATCACCTTTAATCAAAATGAGCAAGAGTGGAAGCATGCATTAGTGTAATCCTCCTATGATTCATTTGGTTCCTATCTCTCTTAGTCATGCAAGTTCTATTGAGTGATCAATTAAGCAAGAGTTTTATTAATGTGTCTAGGTCTCCCTAATGACACTTAGTACCCTAATTGTAGTGACTAATCTCATAGGCAATTCTCATTGTCCTAGAAGCATTTCATCAAACACCTAGCATGCACAACATTCAATAAAGAGTTTTCTTGAATAAGCTCAATTCTCATGTCTTGCTAATCCATTAGGACTCTAAACATCCAATTGGCAATGCTAAATATTCGTACCTAACATCAATTAAGAGAATTAATCATTCCATATCACAAAGCAATCATAGGATTGATAGGATCACCAAACTACTACATAGGATTCATACACCAATACATAAAGAAATTAGCCCATGGTCAATTGAATCAATAAAGCAACAATTAAGCTATCTAACATCATCATTACAATTCTTACCTAAAACAAGAGAATTGAAAGTGCTTTCTACTACCTTGGAATCCAAAGTTGCAATCCGGAACTTGAAATGCAAAACCGAACCGTAGAAACATAGCTCTAAGCTAAATCAACAAATGGATCGTCGATCCAACGGGTAGATCAAAAGTAATTAAGAAAGAAGATTAAGAAAATCTTAAGAACCCACTTAGTAACATATCTTAACTTCCTAATCTAATTGAAAATATAAGAAAATGAATGAAAGTGTCTAGAATGTCCTTGGAAATATGATGCCTCAAGTATATATAGTACTCCCCATGCATAGATAATAATACCCTTCATTAAAATGCGCAAAAGACGAAACTGGCCTTGGAAATCTGGAAACTGGCCTTCGCACGCGACCTTGAACAGTCGGATACGCAACTTCGCAATACGCTCGCCTATGTGCGCGGTACCATTGCGCGCGTTCCAGAGATCCAGTGCGCGATCTTAGCCTGGTGGACGCGCGACTCTGAGCTCTTTCCAACGTCCGATTTCTGTTTTCTTTATTTTCCATCCGATTTCTCATCCGAGCCTCCTAGGATCTTCCCTTGAGTCATTTGAAATTCTCCACGTGCTCGGATTACCTCGTCTTCTTCATCATATTCACAAACTTCTCATTTTTGTTCATTTTTAACTACAAAAGACACTTTCTAGCCAACACGGGGTCAATAGCACAGTTTATAGCATTTTAGGGTCAAATATGAACAAAAAGTCATCAAAACCATATAGAAATGGATGCTAAATAATGCAATTATGACCCTGATCACTATCCTTTATTGTTGGGACAATCTGAGTGTTTTGATTAGATCCCAAAACCCCTTGATGAATTTGCCTAAGTATAGTTCATCAGGATGTTAGTTTCTATTCACAGGTATTCAGTTCAGGGGGAACGTGCTGAAGAATGAAGACTGATGGTGACATCCTAGAAGTCTGAAGTCTGAAGCATATCTAGTCCTGAAGGTATTGATCACCCTGAGTTGATCAACCTGAAGCTGCAACCTGAAAAACCTAGAAAGAGTCTTGAAGCTCCGTAGAAGCCATCCTGAAGTAGACCACTGATCCTGACAGAACTGAGTAGACTAAGCATGCTCAGGGAAATCCCTGTCAGTGAAGGCATAGTGTAACCTTGATCAGGCTGAACGTCCCTCTGATGTTCATAAGTCATGACTTGGGCCTAGTATCAGTTAACCTGATACTTGTAAGTCCTGAGACCCAAAGTTTACATGTGCAAATGGAAGTCTGAAGAAGCAGAAAGAATGTCAGAGTCTCCAACATAAGACAAACATTTATTCTGAGTAAAGAACGAGGGACTCATAGTTATAAATGTACGAGGATCAGTAAAGTTAATTCCGACAAACTAGCCATTGGACAAACGACCAGTGAGAAGGTGACACGTATGTATGGAGACTGAGCGCATTTAATGCTTCTCAGAGGTGCAGGCGGTGGATCAGTAACTTTGCCATACTAGGTATGAGTTTTGTCAGACAAGGACAACCAGTACCTGCACCTACCTAAAATAGGAGGGTTTGAAATGGATCTCTTCCAACGGATCTATTTCAAACCCCCCTATAAATACAGAAGACCTTGCCCCCATTCAAGGTTACAGGAAATTTCCAAGTGAAGAATTCTCAAGATTCGAAGCACTCAAAGCATACTTTGAACAACACGCTGAAACCTTAAATTTCACTAGTGTTGTAGTAGGAATCTATTCTGTATTTTGCTTAGAGTATTGATCCCATCCTTAGAACTGATTTGTTTAGAGGGATCAATACACAATAGTGGGAAACGTGAATACCAAACCCCTCAGGTTGTGAGTTGGTTGGTAGGAAGGACTGGGACTTGTAAAACTCCCAGGGGTCAGTTCCTAAGAGAGGAAGTTGGCTATTCGTGTCCCTTGGCACGTAAAACCCAAGTACCTATCCTCAGGGTTTTGAGGATAGCTTCCTGTTAAATCAGGTCGTGGACGTAGGAGTTGGTTATCTCCGAACCAAATTAAAAGGACCCTTGTGTGCTGGTTTACTTATTGCTCAGGATCATAATTGTCATTCATATTAAACTGAAGCATACTTGCATTGTTTTCAAAACATCAGGACTGACTTGTCATCCTGATCCTTAAAACTGTGCACCAGCCTTAACTGCATTTTCCCTAAGCAAACTGATAAGTTTTCAGAACTAAAACGAGTAAAAACATAAGGGCTCACATTCCGCACTAAACTGAGCTTACTGAGATAGTAGTCCAACTGACTAGCTTCTGAGCGGTTAGTAGGTTTGTTATCTCTACTGAGCTTCTGAGAGCACAACTCTGACTTAGCCTATTTGGTTTGTTGTTGATCCGTCCCTGCTGCCCCTGAGGACCATCAGTTTAACTGAACACTTCAGGATCTTCCTGACTAAGTCTGAAAGAGCATTTCCCTGAATTTTCAGGAAAATCTGACATTAGTGTATTCCCCCCATACACTAATTACACTCGTTTCGGGACCAACAAGTGGTATCAGAGTAGTGGTTCAAAAGACCACTGACTTTGTTTACCAATAGTTTCTAAGGAGAAACTTTTGGTGGTCAACTGAACAGATCTATTTCTGAAAACTTGCATATAATGGCATCCGGTTCTAAGAGCCTTGACGACAATCTTCCTGAGTTCTCTATTGATAATTATGATTATTGGAAATTCAAGGTCCTTGCACATCTCTACTCCATCCATGATCAGATGCCAAAGGTGATTGAGCATGGTCCTATCATGTTCATGAGGAATCTCCAGACCACCTGGCCTGTAGCCAGTAATGTCCCTGTTCCAGCTACCGAGATGAGGAAGTGGAGAGGTCCACGCTTACATCTGATCAGATTAAGCAAATCGGATTGGATAATGTTGCGATGAACATTATACACCACACCATTTCTTACGAGAATTCGGTTAGACTCATGCATCTGAAGACTGCGAAGGAGATCTGGGAGTCTCTGAAGGAGATGAGTGAGGGTTCTGAAAAGATTAAGGAGAACAAGTGGGATTTGGCTATCAGGAAGTTTGAGGCCTTTAGGATGCTTGATGGAGAGATCATCGATCAGATGGAAGCTCAGTTTATTAAGATGATGAACAAGTTAGCAACCCTTGGGAAGGAGTTTCCCAAGAGGGAGGTGTCATCTAAAATCCTGAACTGTCTCCCTGAAAGATGGGACATAGGAGTGATCTTGTTAAAGAACACTCAGGAACTCACAAACGTTCCTTACTCTCACCTCTTCTCAGAGTTAAAGGCTATGAAATTTGACCTCGATAAGAGGAAGACGAAGGGTGTTGTCAGTGAGGATGTGAGTGAGGAGAAGACACCGGAGAAGGAAAAGAGCGTGGCTTTTAAAGCTACTCCTGAGCCTGAGGCAAGATCTGGCTCGAAATCATTGAGGGATATGAACAAGGATGAGCTAACCCTGGAGTACAGCCTGATGGCACGACGATTTGAGAAGCTAAACTTTTGTTTCGGTAGGTATAAGAAGTTTTATACTGGCAATCGTCAACGCAGGTATTCCAGACCCAGGAGATCGAGCCCCCGGAGGGAAGAGAGGAGGGGTTCAGATTCCAAAAGAGAGAAGGACGAGCTTGAGCAGCGAAGAGATGAGAAAAGCTCCAGAAGGAGAGACGATGCTGAGCCCAAGATCCAGCTCCAAACCTGAATGATCATTAGGGAGCAGGAGGGAGTCATTTGATAAGACGTACACTGACAAACCAGGTGTTTCTGACGTAGATCAGTGTTACCATTGCAAGAAGACCGGACATTATCAGTATGATTGTCCGGAGCTCAGTGCTCGCGAGAGAGAAGATCGAAGAGCCAAAAGAGATCTCAGGGCATCAGATAGGAGAGCTTTAGTTGCTGAGGATTCCTCAAATTTAGATGGCCCAGGTCACCGATCCCCTGAACTCTTCTCCGACGAAGAGTATGATGACATCTGTCTCACGGCAGATGATGAGGTATGTTCTTCTGCCTCTTCTCCTGATCACGCACCTGAGCTTAGCTCAGAGTCAGCAAGAGACCTCGACCTTCAGCTCGCCCTAGAGCAATTAATGGTTGATTTCTCGAGGCTGTAGAAGACTCATATTCACACAGTGGATGTGAAAGCACAACTGAGTTGGGAGAATGATCGGTTAACTGAGTCTTTCAGAATGAGAGATACTGAGGAAGCCCTCAGATTAGTAAACCTCCAGGAAGAGTTGCTTCATGCCCGGAATAGGCATGATGAGACTCCAATGGCGGTTGAAAGACTGAATGGTGTAATCAGTTTGCTGATTGAGACTCATGACACTGATTTATTCCTTGCTCAGGAACAACAGATGATTGAGCGGATTGCTCTGAGAGGGATGTTCGAAACTTAGTGGCAAGCTCGCCTTAGTGCTGAGCAAACTGCTTGGGATCTTGAACTGATCTCAAAAGAGAATGCTCATCAGAAACTGGTGCTTCAATTCACCACTGAGATTGAGGCCATGAAAAAGGAAAATGGGCACCTTGAGGAAAAGCTGAAGAAGTTACACACATCTTCCCAAGTTGTTGATGAGTTAACAAATTTCTCTCAGCATACCGATGGTGCTAAAGCTGGGTTAGGCTATGATGCCTCAAAAGACACAAAGGGCAAGAAATAGAGAGGTGCTTCAGGGAGCAACTCTCAGAAGGCGTTTGTCCCTGCCCGAACTGATGAAGAGGGCCCTAGTGTTGCTCATCAGGATAAGGGCAAAGGGAAGGAGAAAGTGCCTGCTGAACCTGTCAAGAAAAAGGCTGAGGGACCAAGGCCACAACCTAAGGGAAAGGCCAAGGTACCTCACCAGGAGCCGAGGACAATGGACAAAGGGAACTCCAAGGCTCAGCCTAGGAACCCTCAGAGTGGAAAGAACTCTGCCCCCAGCACATCTCGGGCTAAGCCTCAGAATGCTCAGGGTGGAAGGAATTCTGGTCAGAGGAGGCCTCAGGCAAGGCCAAGGAATACTGAGGTCCATAGACCTCAGATAGGGCACAGGGCCCATCAGGAGCGTCCTAATCGTCAAAGGAGAAGGACAAACCAAGTGGCCTCTGAAGGGCGACGGAGACCTGACTCCGATAACGCACAGGTCAGACCTAAAGTGCCTAGAGGTCAGGCTCGAGCTGCTCCTTCCCAGGATAGACCTCAGCCCAACACACCCAGGCCAAGGAGGAACAGGAGGCCCGCCCCCAGGAATCAATCCAGGGCTCCTGAACCTTAGGTTGATACCCATACACCCTCAACTTCCCAGGCACAAAGGAAGAAGAGGACTGTGTTTGTTGATGTTTCAGGGAGACAGGTTTACACTTCTGATGCCATCAGAATAATTAAGCAAATCTGGATCCCGAAGGGTATGGCTGACACTGTAGGACCCAGTACGAGATGGATACCTGAGGCCTGATTCTTTTCAGGTCGCTGCGGGCTACAGGAAGAGGAAGGAGGATCTGATGAAGGACTGGTACTTGGACTCAAGGTGTTCCAAGCACATGACCGGATTTCGTGATCTCCTTCAGGACTACGTAGCTCAGGAAGGCCCGCAGGTAACCTTTGGTGATAACTCTAAGGGTTTCACCAGAGGATTTGGTACCCTTGTTGTTGGTTCTGTGAAAGTGCTTAATGTATCCTATGTTAAGGGTCTTAGACATAACCTGCTTTCGGTCAGTCAGTTTTGTGACCGAGGATATAGTGTAGAATTTACATCTAACATATGCCTTGTGAAAGACAAATCTACACTGTAGGTTCTGATTACAGGTGTCAGGAGAGGAAATGTATACTTTGCTGATTTCAAGAGCAGCTCTCCTGAAATTTGCTTGGTCGCTAAGAGCTCATCTGAGCTCAGTTGGCTTTGGCATAAACGCCTGAGTCACTTCAAGATTATTAACAAAATCTCTGGACTTTCTCTTGTAGAGGGTCTACCTAATGAAGTTTTTAGCAAAGACCACGTGTGCGGAGCATGTCAGGAAGGCAAGCAAACCAAAGCTTCATTCAAGGAGAAAGATGTCTTCTCAACTGATAGAGTGCTTTATCTCCTGCACATGGATCTCTTTGGTCCGATTACTCCTGTCAGCATGAATGGTAGGAAATATATTCTTCTTGTTGTTGATGATTATTCCTGGTACACATGGGTTATTTTCTTGCTGAACAAGAAGCAGACTCAGGTCAAGCTTCCGGAGTTACTCAAGAAATTGAGTACTGAACAGGCTCAGAGCATTGTCAGGATTAGATCAGATCGGGGAACAGAGTTTATTAACTCTATTATAACTGATTTTTGTACTGACCTTGGTATTGCTCATGAGACTTCTGCAGCCAGGACCCCTCAGCAGAATGGGGTAGTTGAGAGAAGGAACCGGACCCTGAAGGAAGCTGCCAGGACCATGTTGGCTGAGTCAGGACTGCCCAAGAAGTGCTGGGCTGAAGCAATCAACATTGCTTGCTACACTCAGAACAGATCTATGCTGAACAAACAACATGCTCAGACACCTTATGAAACGTGGAACAAGAGGAAGCCTCGCATCTCCTATTTCCATATTTTTTGGTGTAAGTTTTTCATCCTGAACAATGGGAAAGACCAGCTTAAAGCCTTTGATAGCGAGTCTGATGAGGGAGTTTTCTTAGGATACTACTCTGTCAGCAATGCTTTCAGGGTGTATAACTGTCGGACCCTTTGTGTGGAGGAAACACCTCATGTTGTGTTTGATGAGACTGCATCAGTGCGTAGAAAACAGGTTCCGAGTCCTGACACTGAGGGGGTTACCAAGAGGGTGACAAGACTGAGCCTGAAGAATCCTGAGTTCAAGGTCAAATTCGTGAATGCTCCCAAGAGATGGGATGATGATGACGATCAGGATGGACCTCAGGCCAACCCTCATCAAGCCCCAGCCTCAAAAATTTTTGAGTCTCAGACGGAGGCACAGACTCAACCTAAGGTACGTACTGTCGGTGATGATGCTTCTACACCTGAGACAGTTACTGAGTCCAACTCTATAGGGGGAAACAATGTCTCTGACAATGCACAACCCTCAGGGAATGACTCAGTGTACCCTGTTCTTGCTCGTTCTTCCTCTTTGCCTATTATCGTCAAGACTAACATTTCAGGATCAGGTGAGGGAACGTCAGCAGCTCCCAGTGCAACGGTCAGCAGGAGGCGATGGCTAGATGATCACTCATTGGCTGACATCATTGGTGATGTCAATGAGGGGGTCAGGACCAGGTTGTCCTTTGGTGAGAGCGCTATGTTTTGTTGTTTCCTGTCTGATCAGGAACCTAAGAGCATAGAAGAAGCCCTTACTGACCCCAACTGGATCATAGCCATGCAGGATGAGCTCAATCAGTTTGAGCGGAATCAGGTTTGGGAGTTAGTTGAGAGACCTAAGCATCAACATGTTATTGGCACCAAGTGGGTCTTCAAGAACAAGAGGGATGAGAAGAATGTTGTTGTCAGGAACAAGGTCAGACTAGTGGCAAAGGGGTACTCTCAGAGATAATTCTCACTATCTTAGGAATTTCTTCAAACACTTGATATGCATTGGCCTAATATAAGAAAATTTAGGAAATAAGCTCTACTTTCGCAAGAGTCTAACTCCCTAATGGCCCTATTATCATTGCACATGCAAGCATTCATGCAAACCATCAAATTAGAGAATTGATCATACATCAACTCAAAGCATTCAAAAGATCAACATAACACTACACTACTCCGTAGGAATCATACACTAACACATAAAGGGATTAGCTCATAGCTAATTGAGTCAACATGAAAACAATTAAGCTAGGAACAATCATCATTAAGAAAGAAATGTAAAGAAATTTACCTATTACAATGAAAATTTGAAAGATACAATTTACCTCTAAAATGCTAATTTGAAATCCGATAATGGAAATTGAAATTCGATCGGTGAGAATGTAGCCTTAGACGAGACGAGAAGGAAGGAATTAACGGATCAACAATCAACACGGTAGATCAAAAGTTATCTAAGAATTTGTGAGATGAAATCTTAAGAAACCCCCAAGTAACTACCTCTCTCTCTCTCTAATCTAAGAATCTAGCTATGATTATGAACTAATGTGACTTGGCTTCCTTGAGAATCTGATCCTTGAAGTATTTATAGTGCTCACAATGCTTGGTCCAAAATGCCCTTCATTAAACGCGCGAAAAGATGAAACTGCCCTTTGAAAATTGGAAATCTGAGTCGTCGCATGAGCACAAGCACACGACCACACGAGTCTGGCTCGTGTGCACACTCGTGTGGTTCGATCTAGCTCAAACCAGAGCCACCTCGCACGAGTGCAGGTTCGTGTGAGCACTCGTGCGAGCCTTCATCGCCCGAACCAGTGGGGTATCGCACGAGTGGAAGCTCATGGTCGCTCGAGTCTAAGCTTGTGGTCGCTCGAGTCCAACTTCGGCTTGTGCGATCGATCCTCGACTTTTTCATTTTCTTCATATCTTGAGTTCTAGAGCTCCGATTGACTCGATTCTTTTTCCGTTGCAACCCTCTCTTCAAACTCTTCGACATGGTATATCATTTGTCTTCATTGGATCAACTCACATTTTCTGAACTTTTACGAACTTGCTCGTCTTTTGCCGGTTTTTGCTCATTTTCACTACAAAACATATTTTCTTGCCACAAAATGGTTAATAGCACAATTTATACCAAATTAGGGTCAAATATGAACATAAGCACATCAAAACCATATAGAAATAGATACAAAAACATGCAATTATGACCCTAATCAAGTATATGGCGGCCAGCAATTGTTGTTTCCAAATCCTTTGGTTGAAGCAACAACTGAGAGACTATCAAGTTGAGGCCACTAATGTCCCAATTTATTGTAACAATAATAGTGCCATTGCCATATCCCAAAGCCCAGTCTTACACACAAGGTGTAAGCATGTAGACATCAGGCATCACTTTATAAGAGATCATGTTGAGAAAGAGGATATAAGGATGGAGAGGATCCCTACTGACAAGCAGAGAGATGTCATCCTGACTAAGGGTTTGCCTGAAACCAGGTTTGTTGAGCTGTCAGTAGAGTTAGGACTTCTTGACCCAGGTGTAGAAGGTTCAGTATGAACCTTAGTTCAGGATTGAACAAGGTGGTCATGAGGGATGATTAACTCAAGGTCAGGTTGCAGAAAGTTGGATGGCTTTCAGGGGCAACAGACATCAGATTAAGGATTTTCAGGATCAGAGTAGGTTTAGATTCAGGACACAGATTTTAGGGCTTGTCACCCTAATCGGTCTCAAGAGGTATCAGTCAGGTTCCTATACTTGACTGACTGGTATGTAATTCTGAAACTCTTTTCTTTTCTATCCTGCATGTGCTTTTTTGATAATGTCTGACACCACATCAATCAAGGGTTTTTTACTCAAATCCTCAGCCATTCATTTAATTTTCAGTTTTTATTAAATGCAAAATGCGTAATTAATTAAAACATTCTTCTTACACACATTAAATGCAAAATGGGCGGGAACAGGTTTCGATAAAGTTTTTAATCATGACTTTTGAAAAACCAACCTTGAAAATTCCTTTTTCAGGATGTACCCCTCAATCTAATCCGTTGAATTTCAAAGGACTTTCAATCCAATCGGCCCATTAAAACTGAACTTTTGGGTATAAAAGGAAGCTTTGTTCACACTGCATAATTTACGCACTCATATTTTTCTAACCCATATTTTCTGTAATCATCTCTCTCTCTTTCCTTGCATCCATGGCTTCTTCTACTGCTCAATGCATTGAGGACACCAAGAGAATCCATAGTGCCATTTCTCAGGTAGAGTCGAAGGTATCCTATGAATGGTTGGTGGACTTCTCTCATCGAGCCACCATCAAGGAACTTAGCCAAGTGTATGGGGCTCTCAACAATGTTGGACTCGTGGACTTCGTCTCGAAGAAACCAACCAAGACTTGCCCCCATCAAATCATCGCATTCTACGTGAATATGATTTTGAAGGATGATGGAGAGTGGGAATCATTGATTCCACTCAGGCGGTCCATGGAGAAGAATAGGAAGAAATTGGTCCAGCACTTCACTGAGAGGATCAATGTCAGGGATCTAATCAAGAAGACTTATAGGCTGCCCCACTCCACTGAGGACACTCAACTGGCAGATCTGACTGCATACAAGGCTGGAGAGGAGCAAGCTTATATGAACGAGTTCTTGATCGTTCCTCAGAAAATCTTCAGCACGATGAACAAGAAACTCTTGAAACCTGCTTAAAAGCTGTTGTTCGATGTTGTAGTCCAGAATATCATGGGCGTCATGGGAGGAATGGAGCAGATCAGTCAGCCTAAGATCAGGGGTCTGGCTGCTATGGTTGACAATGACAAGATCGACTGGGAGGAGTTCTTCCTTTAGAAGCTCGTCCAGGAGTCGAAGAAGGTCAGAATGGAGGGTGACAAGAATGTACTGGACAGGAATCCTCACTTCGGATTGAGGCTGCCAGTAATGCTCCAAAACCTTCTCGGAGATGTTGACAAAGATGGGTGTGAAGACTTCAAGGACAAGAATGTTCTCTTCAAGAACTCTGCTGAAACCCTAAAGAGGATGAATGACACCGAGATCAAGAAGGTGTCGAGGGGAAAGGGTAAAGGCAAGGCTGTAGCCTCAAAGGCTCAGGAGGAGCCAGTCAAATCGGGGCCGAAATGGGTAAAGGTGAACGGCATCGTGATCAGTGAGACGAAGATGATGCTGCATGATTCTAACACTGAATCTGATCGCGAAGATACTGAGCCGGCACCTCAGGTGGAGGTGGCTCAGGAAGTTGAGAGAGAACCTCAGGCGAAGGATGCTGAGGTTGAGGGGGAACAGATTCCACCTGTAATACCCTAAGTTTTCATGTCCATATTTGCTTCACTAAATATTTTGTGATAATCTATGAGCTTATATGACACATTTATATTTGAATTTATGCATGGGCACAATTATAAGTTTAATTGCTCGATACTTGCTATTAATTTATTATTTGCTCGATATATGTTTATTCTTGATATTTTAGAATTTTTATATGCTCTTTATTTGTCTCTTAAAGTATTTAACTTAAGATTAAATGTAGTTTTTAATTTTAGTAATTTATTCATAAGATATAAGTGATAAAATGAAACTTTCCTTAAGAAACAATTTGTGTAATGTTCACTTAATATTTTATAGAATTATATATAGACTTTGTAATTAATTTAGAACCTTAAAAGAGCTTTATTACGAATATATTTTAGGATTTTTAAGAAAGTCAAAATTATTACATAAGCCA
>JAPKLY010001718.1:0-36787 GCA_026898435.1 Prunella vulgaris
AATCAATTTGGTGATTACATGCAACTTATAGCAATTAATAATCAATTAGATGAAATTAATGATGATTCTGAAATAGTAGCAATCCAATCTTTAATGGAATTGAGGAGCATCCATGGTTCTGACTCAATCGGTTAGTGAAGATGAAGTTGATTAAACGACTATTCAAGTTATGGGAAGTTGTTTGTATCTATTGATGATTTCTACAACGAAGTTAGAAGTTAAGACATTCACAATATGTATAACTCGAAGTTTGTCAAAAAGATGTAGAGTAAAATGTTCATAGGTTTTATTCTGTTCTAGATCAGAAATACAGAAACGTAGCCATAGTTGTCAAAAAGAGGGAGTGGAATCACAATTTGTCAATGCAGTAATATGGTAATTGACCAAAGCAAAAAATGATAGGGCATGAACTGAAAAATTCTGTAGAGAATTGTAGAATCACAATTAGTCATCGATGACTTCCTTATCCTGCTTACTCCAAAAGTCCTTGGAAATGCATTCTTCGTGACTAGAAAAGACCACTTACCAAGACAAAGCCTGCCAAATACCCATCAATCATAATTACTGTTTGTTTGGAATATAAAGGAATTGATAGAAAGGTAAGGTATTCGATATATCTTACCAACAGAACTCCATCCCACAACGACACTCTACATCCAGACAATCTTCTTCCTCTAATTGAATATAATTGTTGCATCTAGGACACGCCTTAGTGTGGGCTAATATCCTTGAATCAAATATACAACATTACATCAATTATTATAAACAAATTAAAATTTTGTAGGAAAGCCAAAATCAAAGATGTCCAGAGAAAAACAAAGAGCGCGTCTGTAGGATCGGTAGCGCTGAGTAGAACTGATGTACTATCCTCGCAAACCAACACGGGTCTTTTCTAGCGTGCTTATGTCCTCACTCGCACACACCCTAAGAACTTCCCAGGGGGTCACCCATCATGAAATTGCACCAAGCCAAGCACGCTTAACTTTAGAGTTCTTTCACAATGGGCACCAGAAAATAAGATGCACCTTGTTGGTATGAGTAGTACAATCAATTCCTTTAAACCCAATATCTAGCTTCAGCGCCACGGGCGGCACGCAACTATGCCTTTAATCGAGCGAACGAGTGGACTTGAGCGCAGCTCGCCTCCAAGGCAGGGACTGCTAGGATTTCTCCCAACAATCCCCCCCTAGCAGTAGCCTGACTTGAAGCCAAACATACCACTATTTGCGCCATGGGGGACTCGAACCCGTGACCTGTGCTCTGATACCACTTGTTGGTCCCGAAACGAGTATAATCAGTGTATGGGGGGAATACACTGATGTCAGATTTTTCTGAAAGACTCAGAAAAATTCTCTAACGCACTCAGTCAGGATTTCCTGAAGTACTCAGTGTGCTGAAGGTCCACAGGGGCAGCAGGGACAGTTCAGTAATGAGTCAGATAAGCTGAGTGTGAGTAAAGTGCTCGGAAGCTCAGTAGAGATAATAAACCTACTGACCGCTTGGAAGCAAGTCAGTTGGACCACTATCTCAGTGAGTCAGAGTGGGTGCGGAAAGTGAGCCCTTAGATTCTACTCGTTTTTAGTTTCTGAAAACATTTTCTCTGAGTTTGCTTAGTAAACTGGTGGTTAAGGCAGAGTGCACAGTGTTAAGATTCAGGATGATTGATTCAGTCCTGAATAGAAAAGCGATGCAGGATGTTCAGTTTATTATGATGACAGTTATGATCCTGAACAGAACAGTAAATCAGCACACAGGGGACTTTTTAACGTGGTTCGGAGATAACCAACTCCTACGTCCACGACCTGATTTAACAGGAAGCTACCCTCAAAACCCTGAGGATAGGTACTTGGGTTTTACGTGCCAAGGGACACGAATAGCCAACTTCCTCTCTTAGGAACTGACCCCTGGGCGTTTTACAAGTCCCAGTCCTTCTAACCAACCAATCTCACACCTTGAGTGGTTTGGTATTCTGGTTTCCAACTAAGATAGCTCTAGCAATACAAAACAATGCTAAATAATAGAGCTATCGATATAAGCAAATACAGAGTGAATCCTACTACAACACTAGGGAAATTTAATTGCAGAGTGTTGTTTATGGTATGCTTTGAATGCTTGGATTCTTGAGAGTTTTCTCTTGGAAATTTCCCGTTAGCCTTGAATGGGTGCAAGGCTCTCCATATTTATAGGCAAGATTCAAAATAGATCCGTTGGAGGAGATCAAATCAAATCTTTCCTATTTTAGGTAGATTGCAGGCTAGAAATACTGTTTGACCTACCCGCCATGCTTAAACTGGCAAGTTGTCACATCACCTGCAACTTTCTGAGAAGCATTAAATGCAGCATTAAATGCTGCGCAGACTCCGTGCATACGTGTAGAAAGATCATTGGCTCTCCGTTATAACGGCTAGTTGACTTTCAGACATTTGTCCTTCCTCGTACATTTAATGCTCTGAGTCTCTTGTTAATAACTCAGTCTGAACGTGTGTCTTAATGGAGTCTTGCTGACATTCTCTTTGTCTCTTGTCCCATAGCATAAATAACCTTTTGCTTTGGACTTACATGATTCAGGTGATCTGAACCACGGCCTAAGTCAGGTCCTATGTGCATTCAGCACAGCCTGATGGGTTATTCAGACCAGTATGTGTAACCTTTTTGCTTCGGACTTACAGGATTCAGGTGAACTGAACCAAGGCCTAAGTCAGGTCTTAAGTGCATTCAGCACAGCCTGATAGGTGACACTTACTCTTCACTGACTAACTTCTGTCCTGAGTATGCTTAGTGTACTCAGTAGAAACATCAACCAATGGTACTTCAGGATTGACTTCAGGATGATTCAGCAGGCTTCGATCTTCAGCTTCAGAACAGACAATCTTCAGCAAGACCGACTGACTCCTTCAGGATGGTTTACACTTCAGACTTCAGTAAATTGGGTCGACTCCAATATTCTTCAGTCTTCAGCATGGTCCTCCTGTACTGAATTTCTAACCTAACTATCCTGAATTATTTTATCCTGAACAGCTATACTTAGGCAAATTCATCAGGGGTTTTGGGATCTAATCAAAACACTCAGATTGTCCCAACAATTTCCCCCTTTTTGATGATGCCAAAACCCTTAAGCAAATTCCTATTCATCTATACAATCAACTGACTTAGTCAGTTAGAACAACTCAGTACCACCTGACAAACTAGGTACTTAGTCTATAAGATGAAAACAAGGAATAGGTTAGTACAGTTCTTGATAAGGATTCAGAAAAGTAGATTCAGGAGTCAACAAGAAGTTGTACTCAGGAAAAGTAAATAACTTCATTGATTGATAAGAAAATACAAGTATCCTGAAGCTATTACAAAATTTCTGAACAACTAGCTCCTGATCTAGTCTTCATCCTTATTCCAGGCAGTCAGTAGAATCTCGTACATCTCCAGTACCCGGTTTAGGACCTGCTTCATCCTGTTCCGATCAGCAACGACCCCGGCAGCTCGTCCTACTCTGTCGACTTCTTCAGAAATTGCTTTCCGGTCCAGTTGCTTGGAGTTCCTAAAGAGTGGAGGAGGGTACTTGATAAATTTCGGAGGAGCGATCTCTACACCTTCAGTGTCAGCATGTCTGATGATTTCAGCCCAGAGATCAGGATGCTCCTGTGCCATCCAGTGATGGAGAGTATGACGTCTTTTTCTTCAGTCAGATCGTCCCATAACCCCACCACGTAGAATAGGTAGGCCCACCTATTCCGGATCGGAATCCATACCTCCAACATCTCTATCGGAATGAAGTCTTCCACAAACTTCAGTGGAGGATGACTTTGATCTGAACTGACCACAATCTTCCTCTGAGTCTTCATCCGAGATCCAGAAGATACAGATTTCTTCTTCTGAACCTGCGAAGTCAGATACTCATTGGACTCCTTTAGGCGCTGGATCTGACTGAGGAGCGAGATCTCCTTCATTTTTGCTATCTTTTCAGCTTCAGTCATCACCATTTTCTTCTGAGTGGTCAGCTCAGTTTGCATATGTTCCTCCATCTCCTTGTACAAAGGCTCCAGAGTGGGGTCCTCAGACGACCTCAATCTTTTCGGCTCTGAACCTTCAGCAGCTTCGATAGCAGCGACGGACCTTGTCCTCTTTCTTTCCGCCGCTATCAGTTCAGGGGGGAAGTTTTTCTTCTTTGCTTTACCAGTAATGGCAATCTGCTTCTTCCCTTCTTCCCCCTTTTTGGCATCATCGTCATTTATCCGTTTGACAACTTCATCCACTGACTCCGCCAATAGTGTAAACTGACCATCCATCTCAGTCTGCTTCCCCTGCAATTGCCCAATCTGCCTGGCCATCCCTCTCAGGCCAACACTTAGCTTGTCGACGGCTGAATTGTGCTCAGCTTTTAGCCGTCCTTCAAAGCTCATCATCCGATTGTTCAGGGCAGTGGCAATTGCATCTTTCTCCTGTTCAGACATCTCACTCAGCAGTTCCTCCTTCAGTTCAGCTTTCAGCTTGACCAACTTCTCATCAACCAGTTGATCAACTTTTTCAGACAGTTGTTGATCCAAAAAATTGGCAATCTTAGTCTCCTGCTGAGTCTGCACATCTGAAACCATCTGATTGCAGTTTTGAATGGCATCCTTGGTTTGCTCAGAAATAACAGTGAGGTCTACATTGATTTTAGTTTGAGCTTCCCCAAGGAGATCTATTGCAGCATGCATATCAGTGGCCATATCATTCAGGTCACGGTCCAAGTTGTTCAGTTTCTTGTTCAGCAATTCAGAATTCGAACCAACCCTACTAGTTTTTCGCTCAACGAGGATGACTCTCTTGTGCAGATTGCCAAGAGCTCGTGAGGAATTCTGAAGATATATTGCTTCGGGTGTAGTCCATTTACCTCTGACTCGGACCATGCCTGGTGGACCCTCCCCTGAAGCCTCCGCAATTCTGGGTCCCGGGATTGCTTCATCGGCCGGTGCACTGACTCCCTCAGTGCCACCTTGTTGATCATCATCAGCAACCACTATCACCTCCTGTTCAGCTGCTTTCACCTCTCCCTTCTCTTCTTCAGCTTTCTGAGGTTCAGGCTCAGGATAGGTTCGGCGGACTGTTCTGATAAAATCCACCATCTTAATCAATTGATGTAGAGAGTTTACATCAAAGTGATCAAAGAGGGCGGCTTCTAATTCTGCAATGCAGTCCCAACCTCTGGACTCTCCTAGCTGACTGAGCTCAGACCATGTAGCATTTCTGATCATGGCAAAAGTGCGGAGTTGCACAACTGCCTCCTTCTGAGCTTCAGTGAGATCTGGAAATCTCCTTTCCACCATTTCAGCTGCCGTTCCCCTTGCTACTATCTCAAAGTCTGAAAGAATATTTACATCGGGCGCAGGGAACGGCCATGGTGTTTCTGCCTGAACTGATTCAGCAGCCTCCTGCTCAACTCCTCCTTCCTGAGCAGGCTCCACCTGATCCAAATTCTGATAAGTTTCAGCGATGTTAAGGATCATTTGATTAGGATCAGGGGATACAACATCCGGAACAGATGAAATGGGAGCAATTTCAAGAATGGCCTGCGCCTGAGCTGGTTCCCTCTCCGGAGTTGCATGCTGAACAGCTTCTTCAGAGTCCTTTCTTCCACAAGCTTTTTCTCTCGCTCTTCCACGAGTTTCTTCTCTCGCTCTGCTGACCCTGAATAGAGAAATTTCAGCTTTTGTTGCTTGGGTCTTGAGGGCTTAGATTTATCCTCCGCTGGCTTTGCTGTATCAGACTCAAAAGACTTGCCTGCCTGAGCCTTGACTCTTTCAGTCATGCTCGCCTGGGCCTTCTTCTTCTGAGTCCAAGGCCTTCTCCTGGTGCCAGCATCATCGGAGTAAGCTCTGAATAGATTGATTTTCGCTGGAATCTCGAGTGATTGGGCCTGATCCACATCACCGAGATCCAGGGTCTCCAAGAGCATAGAAACCTTGGTGCCAAAGTGCATCTTGGCCTCGAATGTCGCCTGCCCCTCTGGCGAGTACTTGATTTTGCTGGTCTCAGCCACCAGCATTTGGAGTAAGTAATCCTCCCAGTTAAAGTTGTGCAGAGAGGCGTCCGAGATTGCCATCATCGTATAAAGCTTTGGTCTGGAGATCTGCTCCAATCCTCCGGCAATCCCCATCACTCCTTGACTTGTTAGGTCGAAGAAGTGGCGGTTTTCAGTCCTCAGGACAGATTTATTCAGGCCCGACTTCAGGACTACTTCCCCATCACATAAGGACTGGAGAAAGTCCTTCTCATTCCCATACCCATAATCCACTGGGCTTCGTCCTGAACTGGGAAGATTAAAAACCTCCTTAATCTTCCTCTGGATGTTGAAAGTGACCCATCTCCTGGTCATCTCCTCCTCTCCATCCTTCCCCTTTGTACAGGTGGTCAGGGGTATGCAAGTTTCCCACTCCTGGGACTCCTTGTTCTGCGCCATCTTTAAGTAGAATGCAGCAACAAGTCTTGGGTGGAGCCTCTGTGGTCTTGCAGTAATGAACTGCAGAAGACCTGCATTATTAAAAAGGTCTTGTACAGGCAAAATGTCGGGGTGGTTAGAAGAAAAATCCCCATAGGGTTCATAATGTATCTCATTCCTTAGATAGAAAAGATTTCCAAAGAAGGAATCTGCAGAAGGAGACGCCATTGAAATAATATGAAGTAATGAAGAGAATCGGGTTTTAGAGAAAATATGTAAGGAAAATATTTAGGTGCATAAAGATTTTAACAACACAATCTTCCCCTATTTATACAAAAATTCGGTTTTAATCGGGTGGCTTAGAAAATAATGACCTATGAGATTCAATAGTCAAGATTGAGCAGTGAAAAGTATTTGACTCTTCGGTTTTTCAAAAGTAATTGGTCAAATTTTATCGAAAACTGTTCCCGCCCACAGTGCATTAAATGCATATTAGAGCATGTCCGTATTTAATTCAAATAAATTGTATTAAATAATAACCGAATATTAAAACGAGTGGCTGGGATCATTTGACAAATTAAATTGATTTGACAATACAGCAAACAGTATAAGGAAAATGCACGCAAGATCAGATGACTAGATAAAAATCAGAAAATATACCAGTCAGTCAGATTTGTATTCTGACTGATACCACTTATTGCACTATCAGGGTGACAAGTCATGTGTTCTGTGTCCTGAATCTTAGTCAGTCTATACTGATCATCCATTTTATACTGAATGTTCCCCCTACAACCATTCACATTCTCTCTGGGATTCCTTCATCCTGAGTCCATATGAGTTATTCCCCCTGACCTTGTGCATTCTTATCAGAGATTCAGACTGAATCACCTAAGCCTGGGTCAAGGAGTCCTAACTCTACTGATAACTCAACAAACCTGGTTTCAGGCAAAGCCTTAGTCAGGATGTCAGCTCTCTGTTTTTCAGTAGGGACTCTCTCCATCCTGATGTCCTTCTTCTCAACATGATCTCTGATAAAGTGATGACTGATGTCTACATGCTTACACCTTGTGTGTAAGACTGGGTTTTGGGATATGGCAATGGCACTATTATTGTCACAATAAATTGGAACTTCAGTGGCCTCTATTTGGTAGTCTCTCAGTTGTTGTTTCAGCCAAAGAATCTGAGAACAACAACTGCCTGCCGCCATATACTCAGCCTCAGTAGTAGACGTTGCAACACTGGTTTGCTTCTTAGAAAACCAAGAGATCAGTTTACTCCCTAGAAACTGACATGTGCATGTAGTTGACTTCCTATCAAGTCTACAGCCTCCATAATCAGCATCTGAATAGCCAGTCAGTTCTAGGTTGTCATCAGAGGGATACCAAAGGCCTAGATTGACTGTACCTCTCAGGTATTTCAGTATCTTTTTGGCACTCTCTAGATGACTCTTCTTTGGATCAGACTGATACCTTGCACAAACTCCAACTGCATAAGTGATGTCAGGTCGACTAGCAGTCAGATATAATAAAGATCCTATCAGTGCCCTCTATTCAGTCTGATTTACTGAGACTCCTTCTTTGTCAGGATCCAGCTTCTCATTTGTGTTCATGGGAATGCGTGAGATTTTGCTGGACTGAACTCCAAATTTCTGAATCAAGTCCCTCGCATACTTGGACTGATTAATGAAAATTCCGGAGTCAGTTTGTCTGACTTGGAGACCCAGAAAGAAATTCATTTCTCCCATCATTGACATCTCAAATTTCCCAGTCATCAGCTTGGAGAATTTCTCACAAAGCTTCAGATTAGGAGATCCAAATATTATGTCATCCACATAAATCTGAACCAAGAGAATGTCCTCCCCTTCGGAAATCCGGAAGAGGGTCCTGTCCACTGTTCCTTTCACGAACCCGTGGTCTATCAGAAATTAGGATAGTGTATCATACCAAGCTCTCGGAGCTTGCTTCAGGCCATAAAGAGCTTTCTTCAGGTGATATACCTTATTACCAACTTCGAATCCAGGAGGTTGCTCAACATACACCTTTTCATTCAGTACACCATTCAGAAAAGCACTCTTTACGTCCATCTGATACACTTTGAATTTCCTGAATGTTGCATAAGCCAGAAACAACCTGATTGCTTCCAATCTTGCGACTGGAGCAAAGGTCTCATCATAGTCGATACCCTCGGCCTGAGAGTAACCCTTTGCTACTAGCATGGCCTTATTTCTGACAACAACATTCTTCTCATCCCTCTTGTTCTTAAAAACCCACTTGGTGCCAATAACATGTTGACGCCTAGGTCTCTCAACTAACTCCCAAACCTGATTCCGCTCAAACTGATTGAGCTCATCCTGCATGGCTAGGATCCTGTTGGGATCAGCTAGAGCTTCTTCTATGCTTGTAGGTTCCTGATCACTCAGGAAGCAACAAAACATAGCACTTTCACCAAAGGACAACCTCGTCCTGACCCCCTCATTGATATCCCCAATGATATCAGCCAATGAGTGATCATCTAGCCATCGCCTCCTGCTGACTGGAGCACTGGGAGCTACTGACGTTCCATTGCCTGATCCTGAAACATTAGTTTCGACAATAATAGGCAAAGAAGCGGAACGAGCAAGAACAGGGGATACTGAGTCATTTCCTGAGGGTTGACCAATATCAAAGAAATTGTTTCCCCCTACAGTGTTGGACTCAGTAACTGTCTCAGGTGCAGAAGCATCATCACCGACAGTACGTACCTCAGGTTGAGTCTGTCCTTCAGTCTGAGACTCAACATTTTCTGAGGCAGGGGCTTGCTGAGGGTTGGCCTGAAGTCCATCCTGATCTTCATCATCATCATCCCATCCCTTGGGAGCACTGACAAGTTTGATCTTGAATTCAGGATTCTTCAGACTCAGTCTTGTTACCCTTTTGGTAATTCCCTCAGTGTCAGGACTTGGAACCTGTTTCCTATGCACTGATGCAGTCTCATCAAACACAACATGAGGTGTTTCCTCCACACAGAGGGTCCGACAGTTATACACCCTGAAAGCTTTACTGACTGAGGAGTATCCTAAGAAAACTCCCTCATCAGATTTGCTATCAAAGGCTTTCAGCTGGTCTTTCCCATTGTTCAGGATGAAACACTTACACCCAAAAATATGGAAATAAGAGATGCGAGGCTTCCTCTTGTTCCAAGTTTCATAGGGTGTCTGAGCGTGTTGTTTGTTCAGCATAGATCGGTTCTGAGTGTAGCAAGCAGTGTTGATTGCTTCAGCCCAGTACTTCTTGGGCAGTCCTGATTCAGCCAAAATGGTCCTGGCAGCTTCCTTCAGGGTTCGATTCCTTCTTTCAGCTACCCCATTCTGCTGAGGGGTCCTGGCTACAGAAGTCTCATGAGCTATACCATGGTTAGTACAAAAGTCAGTTATAATAGAGTTTATAAACTCGGTTCCTCGATCTGATCGGATCCTGACTATGCTCTGACCCTGTTCAGTACTCAATTGCTTGAGTAACTCTGGAAGCTTGACCTGAGTCTCCTTTTTGTTCAGCAAGAAAATAACCCATGTGTACCTGGAATAATCATCAACAACAAGGGTATATTTCCTACCATTTATGCTGACAGGAGTTACTGGACCAAAGAGATCCATGTGCAGGAGCTGAAGCACTCTGTCAGTAGAGAAGGCGTCCTTCACCTTGAATGAGGCTTTGGTTTGCTTGCCTTCCTGACATGCTCCGCACACGTGGTCTTTGCTAAAAACTTCATTAGGCAGACCATCTACAAGAGAAAGTCTAGAGATTTTGTTAATAATCTTGAAGTTTAAGTGGCTCAGACGTTTATGCCAAAGCCAACTGAGCTCAGAGGAGCTCTTAGCGACCAGACAGGTTTCAGGAGGGCTGCTCTTGAAGTCAGCAAAATATACATTGCCCCTCCTGACACCTGTAATCAGAACCTGTAGTGTAGATTTGTCCTTCACAAGACACATGTTAGATGTAAATTCTACATTATATCCTCGGTCACAGAACTGACTAACCGAGAGTAAGTTATGTCTTAGTCCCTCAACATATGATACATTCATTACACGGACAGAGTTAATAACAAGGGTTCCGAATCCTCTAGTGAAACCCTTAGAGTTATCACCAAAGGTTACCTGCGGGCCTTCTTGAGCTACATAATCCTGAAGGAGATCACGAAATCCGGTCATGTGCCTGGAACATCCTGAGTCCAAGTACCAGTCCTTCATCAGATTCTCCTTCCTCTTCTTGTAGCCCGCAGTGACCTGAAAAGAATCAGGCCTCAGGTACCCATTTCGTATTGAGTCCTACTGAGTCAGCCATACCCTTCGGGATCCAGATTTGTTTAACAATTCTGATAGCATCAGAAGAGTAAACCTATTTCCCTGAAATATCAACATACACAGTTCTCTTCTTCCTTTGTGCCTGGGAAGTTGAGGGTGTATGGGTGTCAGCCTGAGATACAGGAACCCTATATTGATTTCTGGGGGTGGGCCTCCTGTTCCTCCTTGGCCTGGGTGCATTGGGCTGAGTTTGATCCTAGAAGGAGCAGCTCGGGCCTGACCTTTTGGCACTTGAGGTCTAGCCTGAGTGTTTCTGGAATCAGGTCTCATTTGCCTTTCAGAGGCCACCTGGTTTGTCCTCCTTTGAGGATTAGGACGCTCCTGATGGGCTCTGTGCCCTGTCTGAGAGATCTGGACCTCAGTAATCCTTGGCCTTGCCTGAGGCCTCCTCTGTCCTGAGTTTCTTCTGCTCTGAACATTTCTAGGCTGGGCCTGAGAAGTGCTGGGAGCAGAATTTTTCCCAGATTGAGGATTCCTAGGCTGAGCCTTGGATTTCCCTTGATCTGTCTTCCCTGACTCAGGATGAGGAGCCTTGGCCTTTCCCTTAAGTTTTGGCCTAGAATCCTCATTCCTTTGCCTGACAGGTTCAGCAGGCATTTTCTCCTTCCATTTGCCTTTATTCTGATGAGCAACACTTGAGCTCTTGTCATCAGTTAGGACAGGGACAAACTTCTTCTGAGAGTTGCTCCCTGAAGCACCTCTCTTTTTCTTGCCCTTTGGGTCTTTTGAGGCATCGTAGCCTAACCCAGCTTTAGCACCATTAGTCAGCTGAGAGAAACTTGTCAACTCATCAACCACTTGGGTAGATGTGTATAACTTCTTCAGCTTAACTTCAAGATGCCCATTAGTTTCTTTCAGGGCCTCAATTTCAGAGGTGTATTGAAGCACCAACTCTTCATGAGCTTTCTCCTTTAAGATCAGCTCAAGATCCCAAGCAGTTTGCTCAGCACAAATGCGAGCTTGCCACTCAGTTTCGAACATCACTCTCAGAGCAATTCGCTCAATCATCAGTTGTTCCTGAGCAAGGAACAGATCCGTGTCACGAGTCTCAATCAGCGAGCTGATTACACCCTTCAGTCTTTCTACCTCCAGTGGAGCTTCATCATGCTTGTTCCGAGCATGAAGTAGCTCTTCCTGAAGATGTACTAATCTGAGGGCTTCTTCAGTATCTCTTACTCTGAGAGACTCAGTTAACCGATCGTTCTCCTCACTCAGATGTGCATTCACATCCACTGTGTGAGTATGAGTCTCCTGCAGCCTTGAGAAGTCAACCATCAATTGCTCTAGGGCGAGCTGAAGGTCGAGTTCTCCTGCTGAATCTGAGCTAAACTCAGGTGCGTGATCAGGAGAAGAGGCAGAAGAACACACCTCGTCATCTGCCATCAGGCAGAGGTCATCATACTCTTCATCGGAGAAGAGTTCAGGGGACCGGCGTCCTGGGCCATCTGAATCTGAGGAATCCTCAGCAAGCAACGCTCTCCGGTCTGATGCCCTGAGCTCTCTCTTGGCTCTCCGATCTTCTCGCTCACGAGCACTGAGCTCCGGATAATCATACTGATAGTGTCCGGTCTTTTTGCAGTGGTAGCACTGATCTACATCAGAAGCAAACTTCTTGTCAGTGTTCCTTTTATCAGATGATTCCCTCCTGCTCCCTGATGATCGTTCAGGTTTGGAGCTGGATCTTCTGGGCACATCATCTCTCCTCTTCTTATCTCTTCGTCTCTCAGGCTCGTTGCGATCTCTCCTAGAATCTGAACCCCTCCTTTCTTCTCTTCGGGGGCTAGATCTCCTGGGACTGGAGTACCTGCGATCACGGGTGTCAGTATAAAATTTCTTATACCTGCCGAAACGAGAGTTCAGTTTCTCGAATCGTCGTGCCATCAGGCTGTACTCCAAGGCTAGCTCATCTTTGTTCATGTCCTTCAGAGACTTGGAGCCAGATCCAGCCTCAGGCTCAGGAGTAGCTTTAAGAGCCACGCTCTTTTCCTTTTCAGGAGTCTTCTCCTCACTAACTTCCTCACTGACACCACCCTTCTTCCTCTTATCGAGGTCGAATTCCAGAGCCTTTAACTCTGAGAATAGGTGAGAGTAAGGAATGTTTGTAAGGTCCTGAGTATTCTTTAACAAGATTACTCCTGTGTCCCATCTTTCAGGGAGACAATTTAGGATTTTAGAAGACACCTCCCTCTTGGGAAACTCCTTCCCAAGGGTTGCTAGCTCGTTCATCATCTTAATGAACCGAGCTTCCATCTGATCTATGGATTCTCCCTCTAGCATCCGGAAGGCTTCGAACTTCCTAATTGCAAGATCTCTCTTGTTCTCCTTGATCTTTTCTGATCCCTCACTCATCTCTCTTAAAGTATCCCAGATTTCTTTAGCTGTCCTCAGGTGCATAAGTCTGACCGAATTCTCGTAAGAAACGGTGTGGAGTATAATGTTCTTAGCAACATTATTCAGTCCGATTTGCTTAATCTGATCAGAATTAAGCGCGGACCTCTCCACCTCTTCATCTCCGGCGGCTGGAACAGGTACATTGCCAGCAACGGGCCAGGTCGTCTGAAGATTTCTCATAAATCTAATTGGGCCATGCTCAATCACCTGTGGCATCTGATCATGGATAGAGTAGAGATGTGCAAGTACCCTGAATTTCCAATAGTCATAATTGTCAATAGAGAATTCAGGAAGATTGCCCTCGAGGCGTTTAGAACCGGATGCCATGATATGCAGTTTTTCAGAAACAAGATCAGTTCAGTAGACCACCAAAAGTTTCTCCTCAGAAACTGTTGGTAAACAAAGTCAGTGATCTTTTGAACCACTGCTCTGATACCAATTGTAGGATCGGTAGCGCTGAGTAGAACTGATGTACTATCCTCGCAAACCAACACGGGTCTTTTCTAGCGTGCTTATGTCCTCACTCGCACACACCCTAAGAACTTCCCAGGGGGTCACCCATCATGAAATTGCACCAAGCCAAGCACGCTTAACTTTAGAGTTCTTTCACAATGGGCACCAGAAAAGAAGATGCACCTTGTTGGTATGAGTAGTACAATCAATTCCTTTAAACTCAATATCTAGCTTCAGCGCCACGGGCGGCACGCAACTATGCCTTTAATCGAGCGAACGAGTGGACTTGAGCGCAGCTCGCCTCCAAGGCAGGGATTGCTAGGATTTCTCCCAACAGCGTCCGTGAGAGTTAAGTGGGTGAGGAGGGGGTAGACATTCTCTACCCTAGGAAGAAATACAAAGAAGGAAAATCCTTTGTCTTCGTCAGATTTACCGCGCTTTGATAGTTGACAAGTAATGAAGGGAGTTGAGAGATGATTCAAAAAACTCTTTTGAGGCAAATTGTGGACTGCAAAGCCCTCCTAAGTCTTATGCGGAAGCACAGATGAGAAAAAGGCTGGATGGTGCTTTCACTTGTCTTCTTAAAAAAGAGTTCGAGTGGATGAGTATATGGAATAAAATTTCTTCTTTACTTAAAAACAATTTTTTTTAAACTAACTATAAAGTTAGGAGGATAAAGTCGGACACTTACCACTTCCTGTTCTCAGATGCAACAATTTGGCAATCCTCGGGGAAGTGAGGACTCTCTGTGCACTAAACCAAAAAAAATAGATGCTAAGGAACCCATGTTATCTATGAATCAAATTACACAATAATTAGTGACTAACATGCCAGCAGAAACTATGGGAGCATAGATAAGTCACGTCAAAGTTTTCTCCGCTGCCCAAAAACCTTATTGCAAAAGTACAATCCGGAGCTGGGCACCACTTGATCTGTGGACGACACATACACACACTTCAATTATTTAATCCGTTTACACGACTGAGAGCTAGAGACGTATGGAAATAATTACCTTACGGTCACTCCAAATAAAATTTTGGAGGAGATGGTAGCTGTACTTATTGATGATTTCTTTTTCTACCAAAGACTCCATCATCTCTTTACTCAGTATCATGCGGCATTTACCCACAAGACACTCTAACAGTTTTCCAGGATTATCTTCCACATGATATGTAATATTTGCTGTAAAAGCAAACACACTCGTTCATTCACCATAAAAAAATATCAAAATAAATCAATATGAACATACTTCTCCAACAGGTATCACAAAATTTATGATTGCATGCACAAGATTTGAAAACCCCATTCTTCTCGCAGATAATACACTTCCCCTGCCAAAAGTATAAAAATTCAAATGGTGAAAAGTTTTAAATATATGCATATATAAAAAAAAACATATATTAAAAAAGTAAAGCAAAACCCCACTAATGGATAACTTACTCTAGTGTTAATAGAGTGCTCGCGGAAGTCAAGAATAAGAAAATTGAGTTTTTCTGCATCCTCTGCAAGCATACACTCAAAATTCCTACAAATCAATTAAAATCAGAAATAGGAACACAATCACATCACATCACATGACATACAATTCAACATTACCATTCATATTTATGCAACAACACCAATGCCAATTCCTTCCCAATCCTGAGGGCCTCAGATACCCTCTCTACGTCATTGTTCAGAAGTTGACGCAGATTTATTTCTGATAAGACACTGTAATTCGTCAACAATTAAAAAAATAAAAAGAAAATATATCAATAAATTGCTAATGAAAATATAATGTTATCCTTACACCATCAACAACAGAAAATTAAATAAATGGTGATTTGATAGAACCTGTGACTTAGAATCCTAGAAACCTAAGAAAATATTCTTAGATTACCCTAGTAATCAGCATACACTGTAAAGAGATGATAACTCAATATCAATATTTTTCATAATAATCCAAAGGGCTTACAATCATTATATATATAATCTGAAACTCTTGGGCTAATTAAGTAATAAATAAGAAATAAATGAGTCAATATAAATTTCAGAGATAAATTCAATTGATTCAACATTCATTGAATCAATTCAACTCTTGAAATTACTTCTTTTCTTGATGCTTCATTTTTCGTGCATAGACTTTAGTGATGGGTGGACTTGCCACCTTGGAAATCCTAACATCACTCCCACCGTCGATAAGAACCTTGTCCTCAAGGTTAAAAGCTGGAAACTTGGTACGTAATTCATCAACCAGCTCCCATGTTGCATCATCTTTGGACATGGAGGACCAGTTGACCAGAGCTTCCAACTCCCTTCTGCCTTTCATGACTCGCCAGCGATACTCTAGTATTGTTTTTGGTTGAAAAACTGGAACACCATCTGTAGAATACGGGGGAAGTGTAGTGCTGATATTTGAGGTGTCACCTGCCCGACGCTTCAACAAGGATACATGAAATACTGGGTGTATCTTGGAGTCCTCCGGAAGTGCAAGTCGATAGGCAACTTCTCCAATACGCTCAACTACTTGAAATGGACCAAAAAACTTACTGGAAAGTTTTTGATTGATTCGTCGAAAGATGGAGTGCTGCCTGTAAGGTTGTAGACGAAGAAATACCCATTCTCCAACTTCGAATTGCTCTGGCCGCCATTTTGTATCAGCATATTGACGCATTCGGTTTTGGGCTGACTCCAAATTAAACTTGAGCTCGCGCAATAGCTGATCTCTCTCTTGTAATTGCACATCAACTTCATGCACTGCAGTGGACCCAAGTTCGTGGATTGGAATTGGTGTTGCAGGCCTACCATAAACCACTTCAAACGGAGTCATGTTGATGGCGCTGTGGTACGTTGTATTGTACCAGTATTCTGCCTACGCTAGATGCTTTTCCCACTCTTTTGGCTTGTGGAAAGACATACAAGTCAAATATTGCTCCAAACAACGGTTAACCACTTCTGTCTGTCCATCGGTTTGAGGGTGGTACGATGAGCTCATCTTTAGCACTGTTCCCTGTAATTTGAATAATTCTTGCCAGAAATTGCTCAAGAATACTCAGTCACGATCAGTGACTATGGACTTGGGCACCCCATGTAGTCGGATGATGTGACAGACAAACAAGTCAGCCACGCTCCGAGCCGTATAAGGATGACTTAACGCTACAAAGTGAGCGTATTTGGAGAGTCGATCTACAACCACCATGATAGTATCCTTGCCATTGGATCTCGGAAGCCAGGTGATGAAATCCATAGATATTTCAGTCCAAACTTGTTCCAGAATCGTGAGAGGAGATAACAAACCAGCTGGAAGTCGACTCTCCGTTTTGTTCTGTTGGCACGAATCACAAGCTTGTATAAATTGAACTACATCTTTCCTTAAGCCTGACCAGTCGAACAACCTGTTCAATCTCTTGTAGGTTCGCAAAACTCCTGAATGGCCTCCAAAGGCTGAAGCATGAAAATCTTTGATGAGACGGGTGCGCAACTCACCACTTGGTACCCAAATGCGTCCATTTTGAGCTAAGCAGCCATTACGAATTTCCCAGCTTTTATTTTCACAAACCTCATCACATACCATCAGTAAAATTGGTCCCATCTCCACATCAGCTGTTGTTGCAGTCGCTATTTCTTCCCAAATCCCTGTAGTAGGAGAAGAAACAACCAATGTATGCAGATTCTCAGTAACCACCCTTTGTGATACGGCGTTATTTTCTTTTCCTGGTCGGTAGACGATTTCATAATCAAATCCAACCAGCTTTGCTATCCACTTCTGTTGCTCCGGAGTGGTGATTCGCTGCTCTAGTAAGAATCGAAGACTTCTTTGATCAGTCACAATTTTGAACCTCCGCCCCACTAGATATGGTCGCCAGGTTCGGATAGCTTCAAGAATAGCAAGTATCTCATTTTCATAAATAGACCATGATTGCTTTGAGGCTGCAATCCCCTTGCTCATGTAGACAATCGGCCTCCCCTGTTGTGATAGTATTGCCCCTATCCCAAAACTGGAAGCATCTGTTTCTATAACAAATTCTTCATTGAAGTTTGGTAGTGCAAGGACAGGTGTTGAACTCATGGCTGTTTTGAGTTTTTCGAAAGAACTTTGAGCTTCATCCGACCATTGAAACTTGTTCTTTTTGGTAAGGTTGTGCAGTGGGCGAGCAATCTCTCCAAACTTAGCACAAAACTTGCGATAATACCCCGCAAGTCCCAAGAAACCCCGCAACTCAGTGACATTATTAGGTACTGGCCAATTAATTACTGTCTCGATCTTTCGAGGGTCGACACGAACCCCTTGATGTGAAATATAATGTCCCAAGTACTCAACTTCCAAAACTCCAAAGAAACATTTAGAGGGTTTAATCACGAAGTTGTTCTCCTTTAAAATACTTAGAGTGGTACGTAAATGGCTCAAATGATCCTCCCAACTCATACTATAAACTAGAATGTCATCGAAAAATACGAGAACAAACCTCCTTAGATAGGGTCGGAACATGTGGTTCATGATTGCCTGGAATGTTGATGGAGCATTACTTAGTCCGAACGGCATGATGAGATACTCAAAATGGCCATTGTGAGTACGGAAAGCTGTCTTGTGTACGTCATCTGGATGCATCCGTATTTGATGGTAGCCCGCCTTTAGATCTATCTTGGAGAAATATAGGGCACCATGCAATTCATCGAGCATGTCTTCTACAGTAGGGATGGGAAAACGATCTTTTACTGTTGCTGTGTTGAGAGCGCGGTAGTCAATGCAGAATCGCCACGTACCATCTCTTTTCTTGACCAACAATACAGGCGATGAGAACGGGCTGGTGCTGTATCTGATCAAACCTGCTCCTAACATTTCTTCAACTTGTCGTTCAATCTCATCTTTTTGAAAGTGGGCGTAGCGATAGGGAGCTACGTTTACTGTCTTACTTTCATCTACCAGACGAATGCCGTGATCAAACTCTCTTCTTGGTGGCAACCTATTAACTGTTGTGGTAACTTCTTTAAATTCGGATAGAAGCTGCTCAATGGCCACCATTTTATCAGTCTCTTCTAGCTTCTATCGTCTGGTAACCTCGAGCGAGGTTAATAAGTAGAACTCCGACCCGCTTGCCCATTCTTTGTGCAGTTGCTCAGGTTCTGTCCTTTTGGGTGGTGTATAACCAATTGCCTTCAGCAAAAACATGTCATTATCACACCAAACGTTTAATGATAAGTCACGACAATCCATCATTAATGAGCTTACTGCCTCCAGCCACGGCATTCCCAAGATGACGTCCACATTTGGTGAAAGAATCCCGTACATATTTACTACGAACTTCAGCCCTTGAATCACAATCGGTATATTCTCATATCGAATCCCACATTCTATAGATCTGCCTCCCCCTGTACCTATGCTGAAAGGCCTGATGGCACGCCCGTTGGGTAGTCTCAGCCCTTGTGCGACTTCCTCCGAAATAAAATTCAAGGATGCCCCACTATCCACCAGTAATAGCAAGGTATTACAGCCAATGTTTCCATGGAATTTCAGACACTTACCTCCTTCTCCTTGAAGGGTATGAAGTGTTGCATTTTGTGTAGGACCCTGTTCGCTCTCTAGTAGGCTGAAATCAATAGTTGCGCCAACGTCTTTCCCCTCTTCTTCCTCATCATAACGAGGCTTCTCCTCCTCTACTTCTTGCTGGTCATAATCCACAATCAGACACATAAACTTGGCATTTGGACAATCGTGATTCTGTGAGTATTTTTCATTACATGTGAAGCACAGTCCGGCTTGACGTCTGTGATTTATTTCTTCACTTGAAAGTTGGGTACGACCCTTACTTGGTGCTCTGGGAATCATACCAGCGGCCTTATCCATGGTTGAAGGTGTTACTGAGTGTGATGCCGGACTAGGACCCCAAAGTTTTTGTGGTTGGTTCCGACTATAGGTGGTGGATCTGTCCCTCAAATATGTCATGGACTGATACATGCGGATCTGCTCATCTTTTCTTGTGGCTAATTGTATTGCTTCCTGAAGAGTTTTAGGCCACCACATCTTCAATTCTCCTGATAATTCTGGTTTTAGTCCTGCCATAAAAGTGCCGAGCAACGCGCTTGCAGGCCAATGTGGAACTCGATTTTCTCCCTTTTCAAATTCTTTCAAGAAATCATGAAAATTTCCAGTTTGTTTGAGTTTACTCAACGTCTCATTTGCATCTTCTATTTCAGAATTTCCAAATCGAATGAGTAGACCCTCTTTAAATTTATCCCACGAAATCATGTGCATCCCGTTGTTTTGTTTGAACCAACACCACCATTGTCGTGCATCCCCATCCAAATAATAGGACTCAATTTTCACGCAGTCCTTTCTCCTTATTTCTTTTAACTCAAAGTACTGTTCCGCTCTATCAATCCAGTTGATGGGGTCTTCTCCTGTAAATTTGGGAAATTCCATCTTAATTCCTTTGGGTCGGTGATCTTGAGGTCTTTTGTTATGCCGACTTATCACTGATCTTCTTGATTCTGTATACGAGTCATCGGATTGATCATTCTCGTATTCCTCATTCGACTCTGATCCATCCCTATGGAAGGAATCGTGTTGTGTTGCAAAGGGGTTGTATTCTTCCTCATCCCTTTCCTGTTGTCGCCACTGGAAACGACGATGTCCTTGTTCAGCAGTAATTATCCCGGGTTATCACCTTCCTCGTCGTTCCCGGTGTCTTCCTCCATTCGAGTCCCTGTCAGACTGGCTCCCGCGCTGCAGTGACTGCACCGCTTCACTCAACTGAGCAATGGAATTCTCAAGTTGGGTGAACCTTTGTTTATTGGACACCATAGTTGCGGAAGTCGTGTTTCTTTGGCGATCACAGAACTGGCTCTAATGCCAATTGATAGAACCTGTGACTTAGAATCCTAGAAACCTAAGAAAATGTTCTTAGATTACCCTAGTAATCAGCATACACTGTAAAGAGATGATATCTCAATATCAATATTTTTCATAATAATCCAAAGGGCTTACAATCATTATATATATAATCTGAAACTCTTGGGCTAATTAAGTAATATATAAGAAATAAATGAGTCAATATAAATTTCAGAGATAAATTAAATTGATTCAACATTCATTGAATCAATTCAACTCTTGAAATTACTTCTTTTCTTGATGCTTCATTTTTCGTGCATAGACTTTAGTGATGGGTGGACTTGCCACCTTGGAAATCCTAACATGATTAATCTAAAAAATATAAATGCCAAAATTAGGCCAACATCTAATTGGTTTACTAATATTATACCATCGACAATAGAAAATTCAATAAATGCTGATCAAATTTTTATCTATAATTAACCCTAAAATTTTAATAATAGAAAATTCAATAAATGCTGATTAAATTTTTATCTATAATTAACCCTAAAATTTCACGCAACAGCGCCAGCTTCAATTCATTGAATATACTGCACACAGACAAAATTAAATAAATGCTAATCAAAATTTATCTATTAATTCTAAATATTCACACAATTCAATAGTGTAATCCAATAGTGTAATGATGACCTCCACTTTCATTTAAAAAAATTAACCAACCAACAAGCGCCAGCTTCTATTCATTGAATATACTGCAAACAAAAAAAAAGTTTGAACAATACCTCCGGATAAGGATCGACGTCGGCCTCTGGAGAAGGATCGACGTCGGCCTCTAGAGAAGGATCGACATCGGCCTCTAGAGAAGGATCAACGTCGGCTTGAGGAGGATCGATGTCGGCCTCTGGAGAAGGATCAACTTTGGCGTGATCGACGTTGGCCTCTGGAGGAGGAGTATCGACGTCGGTGTGAGGATCGACATCTCCAGAGGATCGACGTCGGCGTGAGGATCGACATCGGGGATCGACATCGGCCTCTGGAGAAGGAGGATCGACGTCGGTGTGCCACATAAGAAATCTCATTATCGCTCGAAATACCAATACCGTTGCTCCTCTGCTCTGCTCTCGATATTTTGAAATTATGAGAAAGAGCGGTAATTCAGATTCTAAGTAATATATTTATATATGAGAAGTGTTCAAAATCAGTTAACCGGCGCGAGCCAAAAATTTTATACAAAAGCATACACTGTTCATCGGGAATTACACCCCATACACAGGTATGAGCCGGTGTAAAATAGTATAAGAACCGGTAAAACTGATAACCCATTAGAACCTTTGGCTTGGGCGGGGCGAGGGGTTTCAATTTTTATGAAACAAAGATGGGTAAGAGAGTGAAAAATCAATCATGTGAGAAGGGCTGGTGCCTGATCAACACCCACTTTGACTGAGGACGCAAGGAACACAAAAGTGAGAGCAGCTGCAATCACAGAACCATACAAATGAATAATTGTGTTGTCATCGTAAAACTCTAAATCCTATTCCCACCTCAACCACTTTCTGTGGTTTAATTCCTGTCCAAGACCATATTGCTTCCCCATTACTTAAATGAATATCACATGATTCTGAATTGAAAATATGAGAGATGCCATCCATGGTCACCTGCATAGAATATTTTTTTGTAAACTGCTTGAAAAATAAAGCATCAGGTTGACAAAACAACCATGCTTTGCATAAATCCAAAAGATTTAAACATTCTGAAGAAATAGTTATTTATGTATACAGACTTTTCATTTCTGAAGAATCATGAAGCACAGACTCTTGAGCAATGTTATCAGAAAATTCAGTTGGTTTCTGGCATTCCAAGATGGATGCAAAAATCGGGCTAGGCGGCCGCCTAGGGGCTAGACTTCTTCGCCCTGACCCGATTTTTGGGAAAACGGTGGTGGCCCTAGGCGGGCGAGGCGTGGGAGGAGGCAGCGTGGCCGTGGACAGCAGGAGGTGCATCGCGTGGCCGTGGACGGAGGAGGCGAGGCTGTCTGATGTAGCGCATAGGCGTGGGAGGAGGAGGCGGCGGTTGAGGTGGAGGAGGCAGCGAAGCCTGGCCGCTGAAATTCCGTGGAGGAAGAGAACAAGAGTATAATAGACGGTACAATGTGGATAAGTTAGGGTTTCTGAAATTTTAGGTTTAGATATAGGTTTAATGGGCCATTAATGAAATTTTGGCCCAACTTTCTAATTTTTTATTAGTCCAAGTTACATACACGTATAAATTTATTAATTAAAAAAAATATATAAAAAAAAAGTAGGCGGGTCAAAAACGCCCGATTTCCGATTTCCGACTTCTACAACTTTTATAAACACCAAAAAGCTATATATGTTATAATAGCGCTTCAATTTTACTAAAAGTTCACTTTCAAAAGAACTGATAGATGTCAAAGGATTTAATACAGGGAAGGGAATTCAAAAGATGTTGTAAACTTAATCTAAATAAAGAAGTTAGGATAAGGTTTATAGAGGAGAAGGATATGTTATTGTTTAGGCTTATATATAACTTGATATCAGGATTCAGTGTGTAAAATGAAGTATAAGTTAAGAGTTGCTTTTGCACAAATGGAGCATATTGCATCCTTTGGAGGTGATGTCATAGCTTCACTCAACATGACGTCCTTAAATCTTTGACTCATGCTAGCTTTTTTATGCTGCAGGAAGATCTCATCTAATGGTGTTTGGGTAATAACCATAAAGCGGTGATACATAAACTAACTAATGTGTGTTACTTTTCAGTAAAATTTACCATTCTTCCTTCCTACTTTATTGCAAGCTTGAAACAAGATAATCTTTTCAAGGGCACTTATGATACTTCATTATAATTGTTTAACATAACCTGCATTGATTAATGTGACAAGACCTTTCCTAATGTGAATGATTAGAGGTATGACAAGGTTAATCAAATAAGGTAAAACAAAGGATACATTAGTTCAAGAAAATTTGAAAGATTGATTTCATTGGTAAAAAAAAAAAAGATTTGTTTTCCTTAGTTAATTATAGTCCATGGGCCTACGATTGAGTAGATTAAATAGAAGAAAAGTTAGGGTTGTAAAATGTGGAGAAAAAAAGATTTGAGTGTACAGCGTATTATTGCTGATTGTTGAAGGCGGGATGATGACAAGACCTTTCCATATGTGAACGACTAGATGCATGACAAGGTTTATCAAAGAAGGAAAGGGAAAGGGCAGGATCCATTAGTTCAAGAAAATTCAAATGACTGATATCATTTTTTAAGTATACATGATATGCTTGATTTGTTTTCCTTAGTTAATTGTAGCCCATGGGCGTAGGAATGAGTAGATTAAATTGAAATAGTTGGGCTTGTAAAATGGGCAGGAAACAGAAGTGAGTTTATAGTGTATTATTGCTGAATACTAGTGCATCTAAGATTATTTCATAGGATTCTAGAATACCTTGGGAGAGGTTTCATTATAATGTCAGATAAAATAAAATTGCAGCACTTTACGTGCTGTTATTGCATTAACTATCAGTAAAGGTAGGTAGTAATTTCTCAATGGATGATTAATGGGAAAAGTTCGGACATGGAGAATGATGCTCAGCAACAATTTTATGCTATCAGCTAGAGTATCTATAACTTTTGAGCTACTTAATAAACAAGCAAACAGCCAAAGTTCCTTTTAAAAATAAATGAAGTATATGGACGGTTCTGCAGGAATACATTTCTTTGTGCTAATGAGTTAAGTGGTCGATTACTACTTTATGTAATTTTGGACGAGAGAAATCTCTTTCCTTGACATGAAACAAGTTGAAAACCAGAAAGAAAGAATGATTTTGTAAGAAGATATGCTCAAAACGCACATAAATAAAAAAAATGATGCGGACTAAGTTCATATCACTAGTTCTTATGTGATATTGTGAGTCCAAGAACTATCATAAATGTCATTTCTATTTTTTTCCTCCCTCGCTTCTGCTTTCCATTCACTTGAATCCTTTTCTTGATTGTAGTGAAGATATGTGGGTTAGTGTGTTTCACAGAGAGGCAAAATGAGAATAAGAATACAGATATGCACAAGAATAGGACCTTTATGACCTCTGCCTCTGTCAATGCAGTTGCTCCTCCAACCTCTCCCTGCAATTCATCATGTTAATAAAAAAGTTATTATGTTCTTGCCCAAAAAACAACATCAGAACTTATATGATATATTCAAATTCAAACTGACCTGCAGGTACCGATTTGGAGGTGAATGACCAATAGCTCCTCTGTATACATATGATATTTCATAGCGCCTAAAAAATGATTTCTGCAAAAGATATAACTTAACTTCTTGAATATTCTCAGATACTGTCACCAGTGGTGGCATTACCCACAGTCAACAACGCTTTAAAATCTTGCATTACAGGAATTATGCATTGGACCAAGAGAATAACTTTATTATTGAGATATGTCGAAGAAGCTAAACTGCAAGAGAATAAAGCAGAAAAAATTGCTATATACTATTTTCTGCAACCGGTGAGACCACAAAAAAAAAAGAGCAAATAATATTTGGAAAGCTTAGTTCAGAAAAAAGGGCATCGTGTTGCTTCAAATACCCAACCCACTAAGACATGGATGGACTTCTATTCCATATTCTAGGTAAGAGCAACTAATGAATGCCATGAAAACATAATTTGAAATCTAACCTATTCCCCGATGATCCATTTCACAAAGGGAGTCCGTAGCTCATGGCAAAACTCGATCATGTCTCCTCCACGGGTTAGCAGTTTAACAGTATTCCTTTAAAACTTCTGCAGATTAATTATTCTAAATAAAGGAAAGATTAGAGGGAAAGAAATAAATTAAGAATTTTAGAGAAAAGAAGGTAATGATACCTATTTAATTGTGGGCAATCACCCAATATTTTCATTGGCATGGTATTTAAATGCTTTGCAGATTGTTTTTTAAAAACTTGTCTAGCAATATTAAAAAGTAGAGCACGATTAGCAGTGTCTGCATCTGTGAAAATTATTGACGAAGTATTATCTTTAACTGATTTCAGTGTTCCAATATTCTCATGATTGTCCTTTGTGCTTAACTTATCCTCATAAAAAATTGCAGACACAACTCTTTTATAAAAACTCGTGTCTTCTGAACTATGAATTGTCCGCAACATATCTGCAGTTCTGGCAGAAAGAAGACTCGATTGAATAAAGGAAATAAGATGACATTATCAAATATTTCTATTTCACACTTAACCTAAAAAGTAATGTTATATACTCAGTCAAAATTTAATTGAAGGACCAAAAAGTAGACATAAAATGGAAACTGCTTGGTCATTAAACCTACAGAAAAACAACCTTAAGGAACATTTATGAAATTTAAGAGTTATACCAGACTCCTAGAATGGTCCCATCTATCCATATCAAAAAATAAACGTAAACTAAGTTTTGATAATTACATTTACCTTTTCAGTATATATGCCTGTTGAAGTCTTATACATAATAAAATGAAACGTGCGCCTAAAGAAAATGAAGGTGAAAAATCATTAGCTGGTTTTCACAAAGTTTGCTCGGACATTAAGTTTTGTTGTCTATTGGATATTAACCATTTTTTTATCCGTTTCAGCAAAAGGAAAGAACCTGGAAAAATTCCAGCAGGAGTTACTCTTTGCAAACCCAACAGCACACTATTTCTTACCTATGAAGAACTAAAAGTGGGAAAAATTAAAATTGCAAAAATATTGACAGATGATGCCTAACATTTTCTGAGAATTAAATTTGGAAAGCAATGAAGGAAATTGTAGGAAAAGAAAGACAGACAGAGAGGCTTTCCTTGTGTCAGTGAAAGACAGGAAAAATTGGTGGGTCAGGTAAATATGAATTGTATATTTTCAGATGCATCTTTGTGCCAACTTAAAACCACACTTTCTTAGAAATTGAATTGAGTTCAATATAAATCCCCAACCCAGAAAAAGGGTTGGCCAATCAAACCACTCTTTTCCAGTTAAACCTGGATTTAGGATTCACATCTCACTATTCACTAGATATTGCCATCACGCTCCACGGAAAAAACTGGAAGTCAGCAGATTACACAGCACACTAAAAAGAGAAGCTTAAGATCTCGAACGATGAAATGTCTAAGCAGAAACAATTGTATGCCTCTGATAAAATAAATCAACATAAGCAAGCAGTACAAAGTATAATTTCTTTTATATAATGGAACATCCAAATTGTGTATAGAATGCATGTCTTGTGAAACTCCATCAGATTTCTCCGTGGGAAGACCTCAATGATATAGTGAGGTTCAAAGTTCACATGTATACTGTAGACATTTTACTACCACAGAGATTTTCAAAATGCTTACTTGCCCCAAGACATGAGCAATGAGAGCTTTCGATTATTGAGCAATAGGGTTTTAGTATTCACATTCTTGCCACAATGCAATCAGAACTGGGTGGCACTAAAAAGGAACAAAAGAAGCATAAAATTGTCGTAATATATTAGTTAATCTAAGATTCCACCTACATATACATTAATCAAAATCAAGAATAAAGCAATAAACTCCAACTTTTTTATTTTGTTGATGAAAACCTATGTCATATCTAACCAAGTCCATTACATGAGAACTTTTAGGGTATGCTTGTTTTGGGATATAGGTGTACGTGGGAAGTCACTACTCTGAAATTCTAATGAATAATATAAGCAAGCACTCCCTCCGTCCCTAACTTAATTTCCCATTTGCCAAAAATGGGAATCCCATACTAGATTGCCTGTACTATAAATAGCAATATTTATTTACCACAAGGCCAATAAAAAATATTTTTATTCCCTTTCTATTTACTACAATGCTACTCAAAGCAATTTTATTACATATAATACTAATAGCAACTCCCCACTCAAAACCATGCCAAACGCTAATGGGCAATCTAGGTAGGGACGAGGGAGTATTAAGGTAAGATTTTGTTTTATGCCAAATCAATGTTTAATAGTGATTGATGTTATATTATTATATTTTATTTGGTGAGATAAAAGTAGGAGAGAGAATGAGTGGATGATTAAAAAATGATGTGATGGATTGAGTTTGGGATTTGAAAATCGGATTTAAATCCCAACTCGTCCGGGACGTGAATCGCAAAGTCCCAAGTTCATCTGGATGAGTCCCAAAACAATCATACCCTTAACGCTTTTGTGACCCGCCTCCCATACAACAACTCTATATCTAATCCTATCCCAAACATCATCCAAACACTATTGACTCTCCAAATTTTCTTTCTAGCCAAGCTTCTGTAATATTTCCCCCTTTTTGTTAATAAGACCACCCATATCAATCATTAATAAATCTGAAAAGAGAATGCGGTGTATGCCAATTTATAGAGTACTTTGTCTGAAAGGCCATGACCAAAATTGCAATGCAAAATAAGTAATTGTACTCTTCAAGGCTGCACCTGCAAATCACACCAATTTGGGGATAGAAATACGTTCCTGAACTGTTTCTGAAAGAAGTCACCAGTAGATACCTTCTTCCAAAGCTGAATGGTCAGTAGATGCTCAATCAATTAACTATTTCAGGGATAAGGAGTCCCAAAATAATAGACATGTCTACTTAAAGGAACACTATTTCAATCTCAAACTATATCAGATACTAGGAAAATTTTAAATTCTATACAATTAGGAGGCCCACAAGCAACCCCGTTACTTCTCTATGGACTCTTCCTAATCCTCAAAGCCAAAAGGACCACTAACACCAGAATAATAACTCCCCATATCACTTTACCCTTTCACAATTGAGACTTCTAATGTGGTATGACCCACAATAAACACAACTCTTTTAACGTTGTATTCCATCAATTTAGATAGAACTGGTGCAGAAACATGTGATCCAGATCTTCAGACTAACTCCTACACAAAAAGACTTCATTCTGGAGACAAAAGGACATTGCAAACGTTTGTAGCACATCAGTGAACAACTTACACTGAACCAACAGCCATGGAAAAGGCTGAACCTTCATAGGTACAGGAACCTATCAAACAGTTTGGAACCAAGGAAAGACAACAGATTTCAAGGAGAACATAAAAAAATAATTTCCCGAAAAAACTGGATGAATCATGTACTCAGCTCCCAACATCCTCCGCAGATTGGACCAATCTAACTCCTCCCAACTGCTCTAATAATTTCCCAAACTTTCTCATCAACAGAATATAAAGAAGAAGGTTCTTGGCGCAGAAGAGTTTGGGGAGTCCTAACGTCCCTTCAACTCACATGGAATTTTTAGGGCAAGCAGCAGAACCCATGAAGACACTTCAGCCCAGATAACTTTGCTTTTTTAGAATGAACCGACATTCAACGCTCAGACAATTAATTATTTTAGATTATTAATCAGAGAATACATAGGTCATTGCACAATCAATTCTTAAAGGTGCCAAGAACTTAACTGCACAGTTTCACGTATGGTCGTTTTTAAGGTTTGCATTCAAGAGACATGTAAAGAAAGCCCACCAAAAGTTGAAGCGTTTTAAGCACACATATTTATATTAAGAAATCTAGGTCAGTTTTACAAGAGAGAATCCCTATTTTTGTACCTGCACCCAACAAGCAAGCTTATCTCTCCCCGAAATAATCCTCATAAAGCACCGTATCACCTCTGACAAATAACTGTGATTCTATTAACATAAAGACAACCAATAACTATCAGAAGCCACAACATATCCTTCACATATTCTCAATGTGTAATTATTAATTAACTGCGTAACTCATAAAGCTGAATGATGCAAGGATTTCATCTTTTGACATGCTAGAAATGCTGAAATTGAGCAAATTTGTAATTCTCTTGTCGTTAACGTGAATGGAAAAAACTGCAATTGATAATCAACACAGTATCTACCTTGGGCAGTACTCCACCTGAATATAGAGGTAAGTTTACTCAAGCTTATTTTCAGGTGCAAGCTGTTCTGAAGAATCTGTGTCTTTGAAGCTGAAACTGGAGCTCAAGCCAGTTTTGGAACTCCATGCAGTATTCACAGGGTTTCCAAAATCTCCGGCTTCATACCAAGCCTGAAATTTATTTAAAGAGAGAGAGAGAGAGAGAGTAAAAAAGTAACACTAGATGGAGAATCAGGGTAAATTGGATTTAAGCAAATAAGCGTATAATGTGTTCCCACTCAATTAATCTGATTTAACGACCACTTATATACCCATCCACAGTTAATCTAATTTATAAAATATTATGTTCTGATTTTTCTTTTAACAAACTCATATACTAATAAAAATTTATAATTTAAATTTTTTTATTATCTTTAAATATAACAAAATAAATCTTTAATATTTTTTAATTTTCTCCAATTATGACAAACTAAATTTTATATATTTTTTTAATTTTGATCCTCATTTCAATTCCATAAACATGATAATTAGAAGTTTTTTATTATAAAATATATTTCAGTTCTAAATGATTACTATTTTTAGGAGTTATTTTTTATTTGATTTATCTAATTAATTATAAATTTTATTTGTACAATATTTAATCAAATTAATAAAAAAAATTAAGTAAATCAAATAAAAATCAATTTATCTTATAATTGAGTATTATATTTATTAAAAAGTTAATTAAATCACAATTTTTTCTCTTATACATTCAATTTTTGTTTCATACCTTATTCGTATACATACTTATAGTTATATATATATATATATATGATTAGTCTTGTATGCACCAGTTACACGGTGCAACTCAAGTTCATTTTTAAAAAGTTAAACAGTTTATAACTGAAAAGTTAAACAGTTTATTACTGAAAAGTTAAACTACGAAAGATACACTTTTCAGTAATAAACGGTTTAACTTTTCAGTTATAAATTGTTTAATTTTTTAAAAATGAACTAGAGTTGCACCGTGTAACTGGTGCACAGGATACTTACTCATATATATAAGGTGTATAGAACCGGGTCATAATTCATAAATAAATTTTATGGCTCTATTCGTACTATAAAGGTCCAGATTTGTGTGTAAAAAATCTATTCGAATTAGGTCCGTATCCCCAACCCTAATCTAGGCGAACGAGAGACCAACAGTTTCTTTTTCTTCACTTCTTTGCCCATCCGACTCCGCATGTTTCTCCCAAGGTTGATTTTTGTCAATATTAATTTTATTGATATGAATTCTTTAATCGTTGATTTTATAAACCTTATTAATATGCTGCTTGAAAGTACATATCTCTGTTGTGTCTATGATAACCTGTAGATAATACTTTGCCTGACCTGTAAAAGTGTAATTTTTTTAACAATTAACTTGTGAGATATATAGTTCAACGTGCTAGAAAATATATTAATATTTTTATTAGTAATATATATATAAGTTTATTTCTTAATAAATTCTATAAGAAAAAAATCACTTAGTACAACACTGCGGGATATGTACTTCTCAGATTTTATGCGATTTAATAAAAATATATATTTTAAATAAAATAGTGAAATATAAATAAATATGTGTATAATTTTATAAATATTTATGTCAATTGATATTGCTTTTAGTAATGTGCACAGTGGAGGGAGGGAGTATATACCAAAAAGAAAGATCAGAAGAAAGTTAAAAAATTAACTCACAAGCATAACTAATACTTGTCTCTTTGCTAATTGCTACTATTACTTTTTTTTTAAGTGTATTTATTTATTAATATATAATGAATCACATGTTGGATTTTGTACAAAATAATGAAAAATTATAGATAGTTGTTGACTTGTTGTTTATTATTCTCTCCGTCCTGTAAGAATTTTCACCCTACGGGATACGGGATGTCATATTTAAAAAAAAAAATTATATAAAATAGTGGCATATGGGTAAATATGTGTATAAGATTGTGAATATGCACACAAATCAATATTTTTTGAGCAATACTTGAATAGAAATTTCTACCGTAAAAATTACTAAATATAGAAAAAACAAAAAAAATGTCAGACGCACCTTCCCTCCTTCCCCAAACTCTAAAAAAAAAAAATTATTTCTATAAAAATAAATAAATATTTGTGAATAATCAATATTTATTTTTAAAGTAACACACATTTTACTCTTGTATTATGTAAAAAATAATTTATTCTATAAAAACAAATAAATATATATAAAATAACAACATTTTATAAGATAGTAACACATATTTGATCTAATAGTAACATATATTTGTTCTCTAGTTTGTGTTACTATATGAATAAATGTGTATTGCTATACTAACATAAATTGAGAACATATTTTTAAATTTATTATATAATATTATTTAATTTAATTTTAAATTTATGACAGTTAAAAAATAATAATAAAACTAACATTCCAACTATTTTGCATGATGCAAAATATTAGTTGGGTTGGATCTGGGTGTTTTGTGTTGGGGAGGGGCTGTTGTGGGAATGAACTAACATTAATATTGAATGCCAGAAAGGAGGCACGGGCGAGCGTATGTGGTGGGCGGAATGGGTGCGCGTGGTTTTAGTATATATTTTAGTTTATTTTTGGAAATTTCTACTGTAAAAATTTCTATATAAAGTTTTTGTCAAATTTTTTTATTAGTGTGCAAATTTGTGTGGAACGTTCAAATATAAAAAAAAAATATAAATTCCTATGTAATAGAGTATTATTTTTGTTTTTATAGAATGCGAAGCTAATTGGGGAACATAAGGTGAAGGAAAATGATGTCAACTACTATTTGTAAATTTTTGTATGTAAGTTGCCCATGTAATATAGAAGCAAATGAATACCGCGTGACCTACAAATTAATCTGCCATTGAGTTTGGAATAAATTATACTTTGGGCTAGTTTATTTTAAATAAAGGGATAATTGGTCACATAAGGAGAGGTTGGACTAAGTGCCTGTTTTCAATCTCTATTAAAAGGGTAGAAGCATTTATATTTTTAAGTTGGTAAGACTCAACTTTTTCAAAAAATAAGTGCTTCTACACTTTTAATAGAGGTTGAAAACAGGCACCAAGTGTGATTATTGCATACCAATCTCAAATGAATAAAGGAACGTGCCTTGTGGATTTTGGGGAATATGAGGAACTCAATTATCTTTTGGAATAAAAGAAAATCGTTGAATGTATTGCAGGTTAAATTAAAATCACGTGTATTGAGTTGGTTATCTGTACATCAAAAGATTAAGTCATCTATCACCTATTTAGACTAGAAATTAGATTCTAAAATATTATTGTAATAGTCTTGAGGCTTATTCTTGTACTAGGTGTTTTTCTGTTTTTACCATTTATTGTAAGTTATTACTAGTTTTTACTCGTGCAATGCACGGGCATGTTGCAATTTTGTTTATTTTTTATTTGTCTTTTAATGTTTATTAACATTGTATATTGTGAATTTAAATCTAAATTTACATGGTAATTTTAGATTGGAGTTGTCCTATCTTGGTTAGTTTTTTATCACCAACAATACCGTTAAATTAATTTTTTTTTTTATTTAAGAGTAGTGTAGGAGTAATCACATAACTTCAGACGCATGAAATTTTTTAAAATATTCACTTTGATCATTCATTTTTAATGTATAAGTGAAAGAAATCATTTTGCGAAACGGTATCAAAGTTTTTGGATTTTAAGGTGTGTTACTATTAGAGAATAAATATATGTTACTAATTTTATTTTTAATTTTTTTAAAAATATTCACTTTGATCATTCATTGTTAACCTCACTGGTTTTTTGCCTCCACACTGTATTACTTACTTCTATCTAATTTCTTGTTAATAACTTATATTTGCTTTTGTGCTGCGTATTACTCAAAGTAACACTAATACATGCAATAATTCTACAAAAAAAAAAGTAAAATCAAAATAATCCTAGTAATATAAATTTCAATTTTCATCAGCAATGTTATAAATATGCTAGCAAAACTGCTATATAGATTCTTTTCTCATAAGTTCTTACTCGAACTCCTCTATTTCTATATTCACCTAATAAATCTGATTATATAGTTGATATGTAGTTAAAATTTTAACATAAAAAAAGTAACCCTACATTTTATTTTATTTCAAATAAAATAATATTTTGAAGTCCCAGGGAATGCATGCAAATTTAGTTTTATAGATTTTATTAGGTGTTTGTTTAATTCTTCATAGACTATCAGGATATCAAAGCGAGTTTTAGAAACTGAAAAATGATCCAAATTTGAATTAATATGGCAAATACAAACAAACCCCAATAAAAATTAACATTAAAAAATCATTTGTTTAGAGGTTACCTTTCACATTTTCAGACCAAACTTTATAGTATATTCTATAAAAAAAAAAAAGCTTTGTTATTTGAAGTCTGCATCCATCTAACTACTATATCAAAATATATGGAATTTAAATACCTAAATATTGAAGGTGCATTTGCATATTGGTTAAAAAAAATGACTATGTTTACAAATTGGTTCACAATATGTACACAAAAGTATAATGTTTTAATGCATAGAAACATTTTTTTTTTTTACAGGATCAATTTGTGATTACATGTTAAATTTTCTGGGTAGGACAGAGATGAATAAACTAACATTTGGCAATTTAAATTTTTTTAAAAATAACTTAAAGAGGTTAGAAGTTTTATTGTAAGTCGTAGTACAACTCCAGATTTAAATTTTAATTAATTATTCAATACACCATCAAATATTTAAAAATAAATTCAATGCTATATATATGTTTTATGGAAATGTGGGAAATACCTAGGCGGATTAATCAACCCGATGGACTCATTCCCACAACAAACAGAGGGTGTGGGCACCAATGATCGTTACCCTGCACCATTATCATGAAAGAAAGACACTGAAGAAGTTATATCTCTTATCTAATGTACGACAAAATGAGTTTAATTATGCTGCGACAAAAATTGAACAATTATATAACATACATCAAATTTTATATATGCAGTCCAAAAAATAATTCAGATGCAAACGCAACGAAATTATTACTTTAATAGGAAGAAGAAACAACTACGTAAGGTATAAAAAATATCAAGATCATCGAGGTTATAAAACAGTTGGAGAATTCTTATATTATAAAAATGGAGGCATCTACATCGACAAATTCATGCTCATTAAATTGTTTAAAGATGTTTTTTTAATAACTTCTCAATTTTTTCAGCACAGAGAATGAGAACGTTTATTTACGATGTGTTTGGTTTGAAGGACAAGATTATATATATATACTGAACAAATAGATAATTATATCTTTCAAAACAAATACACCCTTAAGAAACCAAGTCAGGCCCTCCATACATCAATAAGCATAAAATGAGACTATACTACCTGGGTGTGGCTAAATTTATTTTAGACATCTTATAAATCTTTTTAAGAGCTATAAGATGTTATTTTTAATTAGTGTATACTCTGTTGAAGTATTTGTCTAATAAAACTTATATATTCTTTGATAATTTATCATACTTTTTTTTTAAATATTAATTTTAAAAGAAATATTTTTTTATTTATTTTTTATGTTGAGATAAGAGTTTGGGAGTGGTGGTAGGATCCGGGGTGAGACGGATGGGTGGAGGTTGTGAGAAATTATAAGTTCGAATATCCCAACATATTTTTTTACAGTTTATAAAATGTAAAAAAAAAAAAAAACTTATTTTAAGATGTTATAAGCTGTTAGACATCTTATTTTATCGAACACTCTAAGAAAACTTATAAACTCTCTTAAAAATTTATAAGTTGATGTTTTAAAGAGCTTTCCCCTAACAATAAATTGAATCATGCAAATTAAAGGTTGGGCGAATGAAATTCTAATAATATAGAAGCTTTCCTAAGTATTTCATTCAATAAAGATAAGTTTTTTTTTTTTTTTTTTTTTTGCTAGATTCATGATAATAATCATTTGTTTTGCTGCAGAAGCTCAAGTTTGTTGCCAATGTGATTAAGGAGAGAATAGCTTGAAAGTACCTTGTGTTCCTTCACTTGAGGTATAAAAACGGTATTAAAAACCCTTGTATGCATGTATTCTCTTTATATAGAAATCAAGCATGCATTATTATCTTACCAATTAAAACCATTATTCAAGAGTTCCACTTAAAAAAAAGAAAAAACATTTTGCCCTCCTCCAAGAAAGTAGAAGAGAACATATATCCTTGCATCTTTGTTTTGTGCCCCTTACAAATCATTTATGCATGAGTACGTCTCATGTGCACCAGTTACACGGTGCAACTCTAGTTCATTTTTAAAAAGTTACAGTTTATTATTACTGAAAAGTGTATCTTTCATAGTTTAACTTTTCAATAATAAATTGTTTAACTTTTCAGTTATAAACTGTTTAACTTTTTAAAAATAAACTTGAATTGCACCGTGTAACTGGTGCATACAAGACTAATCCTTTCTGTATATATTCAAAGCATGCATAGAAGATTAAAGCCTTACAAAATTCACTCACTATGCACATGTATTAAGCACTTACTGTGAAGAATAGAGAGTGATGTTGGAGGGAATTGGATTGAAATGAAACCAAGCATAAAAACTGAAATAAAATCTGGAAACTCTCTTTTTCTTCTTATTCGATAGAGTTTTAATTGGAGACAAAATTATATTTGTCTGGTTGCGAAAGAGAATAGGCTTTGGCGTAATAGTGTTTGGAGCCTGAATGTCACAAAAATAAAAAAAGAATCTCAAACAATGATCAGAATTTTCAGAGCATTAAAGTATATTTTATTCTATTAAAAGAGCAATGAAGTTTTTGGTTATACGACTCAACCGTTTTCATTTTTAGTGGGAGGGTCTTTTATACTCATTCAATCCAATCCCGAATAAACCAAATATTTTTTCTCAAATAAAATCAAAATTTACGTAGCATTAACATATATTTTTGGGTTTATTACATCGTGGGCCTGCTTATACTACTGAAACCCAATTAAGGCCACTTACTGTTTAATAATATCCGTGAGGGCCAATTTTCTACTTTATCATTCCTACGTGTACACGCCGCATCATTTTTTTTTCCATTAATACTGTGGACATCAAATCAATACTGTAGGCGTCACATCATTAAGCTACCTGAGGCTGGAAAAATTCATTTCGATTTGAAATTCAAAATTCATTCCTCCACGTCGGAAATCGTCCGGATTGCAAGGGAGGTTTCAGAGGCAGTTGGGTCTTCCATTTCCCGGCGGCGAGATGGCGCTGGCGTCACGAGCAATGATTTTAAAACCGGACCGGCCGGTTCAACCGGTTGAACCGGGAACCGGCCTCGACACCGGTCCGGAACATGCTTAAAAACCGTTTTGGTGGTTGAACCGGTCAAAAACCGGTTCAACCGGAAAAACCGCCCGAAACGGTTGAACCGGTTAACCAGAGAAGAGACAGATTTTTCCGGCAAACCGCCTCGGCGCCCCTAGGCGGGCGAGGCGTGGGAGGAGGCGGCGTGGCCGTGGACGGCAGGGGGTGCGTCGCGTGTGG